>JAKCPI010016397.1:0-45120 GCA_023213315.1 Euborellia annulipes | reverse complement strand
AAAGAAGAAATTATTTATTTTTTCGATTTGTATATATATACACATGCATATATATATATATATATAAATATTTAAACTATTTACATTTTTTCACAATACTATATATAAATATGTAATTAGATATTTATACATATTATTATTATTATTATTATTTATTTTAATATATATAATAAAAAACACCATTTTATTTTTGTACAAGCCTGCTGATGACGGCGCTAAAAGATTTGAGCATTTCGTAAGAATTGAATATTTTTTTTTGTTCCGTCGAATGAATAATAATAACAATATGGTAGGTAGTATAGGAGATGCTATATTAATATATATATATATATATATATATTATTAATATAATAAAAATAACTGTACAATATATTTATCTTCTAATAAAACGATTTTGAAAGATATTAATGTTCAGACATCTAATCTTTTTTGGTCTTTTTATGGATCGCTTTTTACTTTTTTTTTTTAAGGAAGAACAACAGACAGAGAATTTTATTTATTTATTTTTTATTCTATTCGCATGGCGGCCCCGCATTTAATTTATTTTTTTTTAACATTCGATTCAATTTGAATCTTAGCTCTCTACAACACTTATCTAGCCTGCATATTTTTTTTATTTTTTAATTAGTAAGAATTCAAAAAAAAAAAATGATCTATTGGATGAATATTTTATTTTTTTTTATTTTTTAAAGCTAAAATAGAGAGAAAGAGAGAAGTTGACGAGGAAGCAAAGTTACCTAAATAATAATAAGAAAATCATAGGAGAGAGAGAGAGTAAGAAGTGAATTATTATTCTCTAGCTAAAAAAAAAAAAAAAAAAAAATAAAAATAATAAAGAAATTGGAATTCATTTAATAAATAAACAAAGAGTTCGATTTAGTAAGACATCGATCGCATCGCATCGCGCGCCCTTGCCCTCATCTTGAAAATTAATTCAAACTTTTCAAAACATAAAATTTAAATTTTTGGATTCTCATCACACAATTTTAATAGATAGCATAGATAAAGAACTAAGAGAGCGGAGGGGAGGCAAAAAATAATTTGGATCAATCGGTCAGATGGGGATGGGGATGAAGTTACCCTGGCTAGCTAGCAGCGGGGCATAAATTTATCCCCCACGAAAAAAAAGGACATCATAACTTTCTTGGGTAGTTTCAGAATATATAAAATAAAAAAAATGACATGTTATAGAAAGAAAGAAAAATATTGAATTTTATATATTTTGAAACCCTATTCTCCCAAGGGGTAGTTCATGCTTGTATTTTCGAGGGCTCCCGAAAAATTATCTATCTTTAAATTTTATTACTACTCAAATCGCTCCGCCCCGGTTCTGGTCATATATTTATTTACCTCCTTTTTCGACGTTCTATGCGTTTTCAATCGCTTAACAGGCTATAGTTCTATTCTCTTGCCAGCAAAATTTAGATTTAAAGAAATTTAAGGTTGTAACAAATAAATGGGTTTTTAGAATAAAACGCAGGCAAAATGGAACAATTCGACGATATAAAGCAAGATTGGTAGCTCGAGGATGTGAGCAAGAATATGGGATCGACTACGAACAAGTCTTGAAAAAGGAATGCATGTTCACCAAATGGATGTCGTAACTGCTTACGTTAAAAGATGGAGCAGCCGGAGAAATTTAAAGTGATATTATAATAATAATTTATGCCGATGATTTATTAATCACGTCTGTAAATTTAGAGGAAATAAAGAAAATTAAAGAAATCTTACAAAATGAATTTGAATTGAAGGACTTGAGACCCTTGAATAGCATTTTGGAAAGAAGGTGAAATGGGTAAAATAAAACCTAACTCAAAGAAAATATATAGAAGAATTGTTGAAGAAATTTGGAATGGAGGAAAGGAACCCAATTTCAAACCAAAAATTATCGAAACTAAAAATGATGAAGAAAGAAATAAAATGAAAGAAAAGAGATTACAGAGAATTAATCTATCTTTCAAACCCAACTCGACCTGACATCGCTCGCATTCAGTGCTATTTCACTGAGTCGATATTGTAATGATCCAGGAATTGCACCTAAAGAAGAAATTAGCCAAAAGAATACTTCGTTACCTGAAAAATACAATCAACCTTGGGATTGCAAAACCTTGATGCGAAACAAAAATCGGTGGCTCTTTCCACCATGGAGGCTGAATACATGGCTGGCTCTCTGGGAAACCCCCAAAGAAACCTTTTCAATGAAATGGGATTGAAAGAATTTGTGCCAAGTGCAGCCGATGTCTTGACTAAAAGCTTAAGCGCTCCAAAACATTGGAACTGTATCCAATTGTTAAATTTAAAAAAAAAATTGTAATTGTTAGGTACAGTGATAGAGGGGGGGGGGGGGGGGGGTAGTTTTTACACTAAATAAATAAACACGTTGTTATCCAGATGCAATTTTTTTACTTATCAGAGCCACTTATTCTTTATTCGCCCCCTTTTATCTATTATATTAAAAAGACAGCGTGATGGGAATCCCGCAAATGGAAGTGCATAAATTAAGAGGGAAATCGCGTATTTCTAAATCGAAAATTTGTTTATTTTTAAAAGCTTTTAAAAAGTGAATTTATCATAAACATCAATTGTAAATACCAGCTACTAAAATTGACAATAGGGAAATATGATCCATTATTATTATTTTAATTTTTTTTTTTTTTTTTTTTTGTATTTTTAATTATTATTTTAATTTTTTTTTCTTTAATACTTGACATTAAATATTTGATAAAATCAAAAACCATAAGTCTGCTCGAAGATAGGAAGAAGATAACGGTTCTCTCTGTTTGCCCTGGACGTCCCTTTTGCTCACTGGGCAAGTAGAAATAGCCTGGCTTCCTTTTTAATTTTTGGCTATTTATAAATAATACCTTTGTGTTGAAAATGAAAACGTACGTCTATTTCGGCTAGAAACTCGTCGGCAGAAAACAAACGAGCGGCAAATGCGATCTCCTTTTTTTTCCTTTGGCATTTCGATCTTCTCTCCATATTTTTTCTTTCTTTTTTTTTTTTTTTTTTTCAATTGGCACTAGTGTAATTGTTTGTGTTTGTATGTATGTGTGATGTGTTTATTATAAGAGAATTTATTTATTTCGAATGAATTGCACGGCACTTGGAATTTTCAGTTATCAATTCACTCAATTTTATGGCGTTCACCGATTAAGTCACAGCACTCGGAATAAAAATGAAATCTTTAGGGGCGCACTGCGCTGACTATAAATCAAACAACGAGAGCTCCTCGCAAGAAACATTCAGAGATGCTTTTTTTTCTTCTTCTTTTCCGCTCGTGAAGTGAATCTGAAACAAAACAAAAAAATTCGTTAATAATCCCACATACGATACATCCTGGTTGTCGTTAATTGAGCAAGTGCCTTTTTTAATCAAATTGAATTAATAATATATACATGAACGCTTTCATCTCATAGTGACTGATAGCCCGCGGCGTTTACTTCTAAATTCTGAACCAATCATCGTGTATCAAGATTTTTCCGCAAATCTTGATAAGAAATTACATATACCGTGAAGAAAATTCATACAATTTAATATTTATTAATTCAAATAGCCGAAAGATAGGTTGCCGCCGGGAGTCGAACCTCGGATCCACCAATTTGTACTCTGTGTGCCCTACCACTGGACCAGAGCACGGCATTCGGCTATTTGAACTCTCTCAGATCGCACGGAAGAATTGGATTCGCCAACAAAAAACATACTCACATATATCTATGACTAGTTGTCTTGTTCAAATAAATAGTAATCGTTGGTTGTGTGGGCATTGGGCAATTGATAAACAGGAGCAAAGACCAGCGCCTGCCAGTTTATCCACCATTCACACTATTTACTTGCAAATAGTGCGGGTTGCAAATCCCCAGCCATCATCAGTGCAGAAAATAGTGTTGGTGCTGGATGTCGTCTATATTATTGCCTCTGATCATATAAATGTTTGCCATTTTCAAAATTTTTTTTTTTCCTATTTAAGAACACTAATATGAAACTTGAACACAGCCGCAGTGGCACCGTCTCTACTGTTTGCCGGTGCCACTGCGGCTGTGTTCAAGTTTTAAATTTGAAGAAACCTCCGTCGCAGAATCTTCATTAACTAATATGAAAATTGCAAATATTTATATGATCAGAGGCAAAAATATAGACGATATATTTTGTCCACTAATGATGGGTGGCGCTTTGCAACCCGCACTATTTGCAAGTAAATAGTGTGAATGGTGGATAAACTGCGCTGGTCTTTTCTCCTATTTATCTTATTCAAATATATAGATGGATCTCAAAAATTATTAAACAAGAAAATAAAGTTGAAAATTTCAAGAAATAGATATAAACAAAAAGTCAGAATTTATAATTTAACTATTTAAATGTGAAATATACGGTGGGGCAAATGCCCGGGATCTTTGTGCTTTCAATTTTGACCCCAACACCTGAATGAGGAGAAAGGGATACAAAATTTGAGAAATAATAAATAAAATTAAGTCAGGTTTTCGGGTAAAGACATTGAAGTTAACAACACAGATTCCAAGTTGAAGGAGGTGGAACTCTCAATTTATAAACAAGGAAACACAAAATCTCTCTAATTTTGTATTATGACCAAACAATAAAGAACAATTGAGAATTCCATCTCCTGTTAACTTAAGATTGAATCAGCTGGTTCGAGATCCTTAAATATTATTTGAAAAACTTGTCTGGGAGGCCCCAACGCCGAGAGCTCCTGGAGAAACAGTTATCCCCACCCCTTCTCTCAGAATCTGTCACACCAGGCGTTATCTAAAAATGGCAATGGCATCGATCGTACCTCATGTAGGCTTGAGCCAGACTGATGGCACCCATTGAGGTTCTCGTTCCAATGTGTTGATTTCGTTCATCAATTGATGATAGGCGCGATCAGTGTCGTTGTTTATTATGATCATATCAAAATAATGACCATAGCGATCCTCCATCTCCCGAGCCTTCTCTATTATATCCTTTAATTCTTCTTCCTATAAATAAATAGAAATTCAATTAATGTAGGGCTAAATATTGATATAAATCTTCTATTTTACCTTAAATGCCTCTCCATTTCTGATTTTTTTCTGTCGGAGTTTTTCTAGAGATGGCGGCGCAACAAAAACAACATAAGGCTTCAGATCCGAGTTTCGGAGTATCTTCAATGATTGTGGGTGGAGATTCAAAACACAAATTCTTCCTTTATTCACTACAGTTCGAATTGCATCTAAGGATGTACCTAAAAATGAGAGAGGCAATTGAATGAAATAAAGCGAGGGGGGGGAGGACACTCAAAAGAGTGTGAGAAGAGATAAGAGCTGGTGGGTGGATGGATGCTTTGGGATAAAGAAAGTTGGATGTGGCAGAGGGAGGGAGAAATTTCCCCTCACTACTAACCATAATAAGCTTTCTCATATTCGCCATGTTCAACGAATCGCCTTGCTAAAATATCAGCTTCAAATTGTGCCCTAGTAATAAAATGATAATCTTGACCATCAGTTTCGCCTTCTTTACGTGGACGACTTGTATGCGGTACAGCAGCTGCAAAACGTTCAGCATCCTCCATCAACCGTTGACGGAGTTCATGACGTCCAATATTTGGTGGGCCAATTAAGACCACAGGCCGTTTATGATTCGCTCTTGGATAATATAACGAGACGTCCTCATAAGTGAGAATCTCTTCGCTCTCGTAATCTATTCAATTAACAAAAACAAACAAAAAATCATTTCTCGTACTTAAAATACATGTATATTTAAAAAAAGCATTGAGAAATGACTCAATTTTGCTAACATGGGTATTTTTTAATCCACGATCAAACTAAAAAAATTTAATTTTTTAGTTCTATCGGGCTTTAAAAAAAAACACCCTTTATATGGTATAAGACGAATCCTGAAAAATTTTTGATTTTTTATTTCTCCCGTCAAATATTTTTGTTTTTGTTTTATTTAAATTGTAATTATTTATTAAAATGTTATGGATTTGTGTTATGTTCCACTATTTTTGTTGTACAAATTGATGGGTGATTGTATATTTTGCTTTTCAGAAATTAATCCAATTAGCACATAATTTAATAAAAAACGTTCAAATTTTTTGCACAGATTCAAGTGTAATTTGAATTTTATTTAGTTTTGTTGATTTGGGGACTCATCTATCTCACTTACCATCAAGAGTTGATGTAGAATAAAGAGGATAGGCACCGTCGCTATAGCCTGTGTGCCCTAGCCCTTTCTTCTTTTTCTTTTTGGCATTCTTCTTGGCACATAGGAAAGCGCTACTCTTTCGTGATTTTGTTGATCCCGTGTCTGCAGCTATCGTTTGTTTCCTTGACTCTCGCCTTAAATTAAAACAAACAAAAGATTAAAATCTCTTGGTTTAAGAAGATCGAGAATCGCTTGGAATTGGAGTGGATGTGATAAATCCAACTTTATCTATTGTGCTTAAAGAAGTTTCACTTCTAAAATTCTCGAGAATAAATAATTCTATTGAGAACAAGCCAGGTGGGGGTGTTATTTGCACATAACCTGCCACTTGCCTAGGCCTTTTGATACATGTATTTAAACACTAGAGGTGCCGGGGGGGGGGGGGGGGGAGGCGAATGTCCTCCTCCTGAATTACTTGGAGGAAAACGATTCTAATAGCTCGAAGAACACGTGCACAAACTTGTTATGAACAAGCTGCCAACTCGGTGACAAGGGTGGATCGAGAGAAGTTAAAAGTCTGTTCAAAAAAAAAAATAACCTTTTATATTTGATTTCATCCTCGTACTTGTGTGTAAGTTACTCCCGGGAGTAAACACAACGTGAAGAATATTACAATTTTTCTGTCTTAAGGGGAGGCCCCCCCCGGTCCCCCTGGTGCCGCTAGTGATCATATGGTCCTGGCAGGTGCAAACGACTACCCCTAGGGGGAGAGGCCGTTCGTTCTCTTTCTCCCTTTATTATTTATTATTTAAAAGCTGGAACTAACTATTCTTATAAGATTTAAACTTCGACTGTTGGTTCTCTTTGAAACATTTTCTAAATTAAAATTAAATATACAAATAACCTTGTGTATAATTTGTAGGCTATATTTAATTTTAATTAACTATTCTCACTTTCTTTATTTATAAATTATTTTATGTTTTATTTTAGATATCATAAATAAATCTCCAATGGTAATTAAACCTTCACACTTTATCAAAAAAGACAGATCAGAGCACAATGGTAGAGTTGCTGCTTCTTGTGCTAGGGGTCAGGGTTTCGCAGCAAGTCTCATGGAACAAAAATTTATTTCAATTGATTGGTAGCCAATAAATAGAGTCGCTTTCTAAATAGCCTCTCAGATGCCAAAAATTAAATTAAATAAACAAAAAAAAAGACAAATCGCCGCTCCTTTAGAATATGCTTTACAAAAAGGAATATATTTTTTATTTTCAATAATTCCCGCCCGGGAATAGCCCCTTTATATATTGATATATTTCATTCATATTTGATACAACAAATAATATTAATTAGAATTTAAATAGAAGTTACTCGAAGTACAGTGGCGTAACTAGCCTTTGAGAGCGAAGTCTAACTGGGGCGCTTATTTTTTTTTTTTTTTTTTTTTTTTTTTTTTAGTATTCAAATCTCGTTTGAGCTTTTTTTTGTAATTTTTCTCCAGATTTATGATATAAAATGAATTTATTATGAAATTTCAAAAAAAAGCCGGATATTTAGGTAAAAAGCCGGATGCGTTAGGGCGCCTATGTCGATATCGAGGGGCGCGAAGGCTTGAATACCCCTGGGGCGAACGCCCCCCTTCGCCCCCACCTGGATACGCTACTGTCAAAGTACCTTTTATTGTTATAAGGTGTAAAGTAAAACAAATTTTGTTTTTGATGGAATTTATTGCAACTGTTTCTGTACAGAGTTACAGAACGCCTCCGTTCTTTACACCTTATAACAACGAAAGGTACTTGAGTAAACTTCCTATTTAAATTCTAATACAAGTTTGCTTACAGGCAAAGGGACGGGAAAGAGCTTACAGTTATGTTGCTTCTCTTCAACTTACATATATTGAAATGATCGGCTTGGGATGAGCCCAGCAAGTGTTTGGTCCTCTTCGCCTTCTCTATACGCTTGCCACCAATTGGGATCTTCTTGACTAATCACATGAAGAATATCGCCCTTTTGAAAACTAATTCCTAATTCACGACATGGAATAAATGGATCCTCTTCAGGGTCATAATCAAAATGTGCCTTCATATGTATCTAAAAAACAAACAACATTTGTGAGTTTTTATAGTTTTTTTGTCGATCTATCGTAGCTTAATAGACTTACGACTGAATCTCGATTAGATGATGGTCGTTCTGTTACTGGTGAATGATGAGGTACAACAAGAAACGTGAGTGTGCCAGTCATGTTTGAGAGGATGTCACAAACGTCATTAACACATTTGCCTCTCATCTCAATTCCATTGACTTCAAGAAGTTCGTCGCCTTCTCTTAAAAGGCCACTCTTCTCTGCAGCACCTCCTCTAACGATTCGTCCAATCATCACTGCTTCTCCATCGTTTCGAACTGTTGCGCCCTAGAAAATTTTATCAATTAGGTGTTAATAAAGTGTGTTTTTTTTTTTATAATTATACATGGGCATAACTAGGGAATTTGGCTGGGAGGGGCCTGTAAGGCTCCATATTGTTTCAATTTTTCTGGTGGGGGGGGGGGGCTAGTTACGCCCATGATTATATACCTGTCTCACTGTGAACTGTGAACCAATAATAATATAATCATAAAAAAAAGTGGAAATTCAAAAGCTCTACAATTGGGATGTATTATTTTTTTTTATTTTTTTTTTTTTTTGGAATGGGTGCATAAGGTCCGAAGACCTATAATGACCAATAGTCACATGCAGCCAGGAAGAAAATAAAAACAAAAGGAGAAGCATAAAGGGGAAACTCAACTGCGGGAACTGAGAAGATGCCTGTTGAGGTTAGACTTGAAAGTCTGAAGATTGTAGGTTTTGGGGAAGATAGACGCAGGGAGCTTGTTCCAATCACGGGAGGTCATGGGGACAAAGGAAGAATGAAATTTATTTGTTCTGTTAGTCGTGATCTGAACAACATAGGGATGCTGGGAAGATGCCTCTCTTGTGTTCCGTGAATATGTTGCATTGGGTGGGATAATTGATTTTAATTCGGCAGAGCATTGACCATGGTAATACCTGTAGAAGAGAGATAGTGAAGATACTCTTCTTCTATGATCTAGTGACTGTTATTGGGGGATATATGGACCCTGTTACGCATTAGTGTGTCAAGCGCCAAAAAAAATTAAAAATTGAGTTAAGCACGGAATATTGTTTCAAATGCTATAATTAATAGTATTTTTTATGAAACATGTCCTAAAAAAATTTATATTTAATGTTACTTGCACAATTGACTACCTGGCGCTTGACACACTAATGCGTAACAGGGTCCATATATAAATGTAAATTGTAGGTAATTAACACTTTTGAAGAACAAGAAAATAATAATACTATACCCAGATAGCACAGTACGTCTTATGTACGTACATAAGACGAATTGTCCGTCTTATGTACGTACATAAGACGTACTGTGCTATCTGGGTAGTATATGCAAAATTATATTTTGTGTCAAACTGATTCCCTTTTTTGCCGCTAGTGGCGCTACTCTCCACTAATCAAGAGAGAAGAAGGGGGGGAAAGGAGGAAATACCCCCCTGAGATTTGAAAAAAAATACTTTTTTTCGAAAAAATGTATTTTTAGGGTAAAATTTTAAAAATTAATACTTAAAAATTTGATTTGTATTTATATTCTGGCCAACAAGTACAAAATGCGCCTTTAAATTACCGAAATTAAGAAAAAATAGTGTGCTGTGCGACGAGTCACACCAAATTACCCCCCCCCCCCCCCGAGGAAACACCTCTGGATCCGCCCTTGCCACTAATTTTGTTTCGTGGAATTTTCGTTTTTTGAATATTTTTGAAGTTTTTTTTTTATACAATAGTTATAAATTAGAAAAAAAAAATCAATTGCATACTTAATTAATATAATATAGTATTTATAGGGGTTTGTATTGTCCTTTTAAACTTATTACTTTAAAATTCTTTGATATAGGCCTACGCTATATAAAATTCATGTGTTAAGTATGATAAAATAAACAAACTCACCAATGGTTCATTAGTCTTTTCAATTTTGATGATTTTAATATTATCCTCGCGTGAATAGTTGAATGACTGTCGGATGGCCGTGGCTACCGGCGGAGGCGGCGGTGTACTTGTGCTCGATGAGGGTGTCATCGTCGACGGTGGCACAAGAGCCGCTTGGGTAGCGACCCCGTCATGGGCTGCAATAAGACCTTCTAATTCGAATCGAGTAAGCAGATCGGTTAATTCAGCGGCTTCAGCAAGTGAACTCGGCTGCACTGCTTCTAAACACTAAACGATCAAAAAAATCATTAATATTATATAATTGGAAAAGAACATTTTAAGTATACTGACATCGCGGACGAGATCCTGAGCGTTGTCGACGATCGGTCGTGGCGGGGGTCGTCGTCTAACAACGTCAAGCACTTTATTATGGACGCCAAGTGCTCGGCCAAAGGGTGCACTTAAAAGTAAAGTTTGTACAGCAGCAACTTGGGCTTCGAGGTTTCCGGGTCCCGAATGCCTTTTTAATTGTCCCTGCAGCCTCTGCAACGAAGCCACCAACTCTCCATAGCCTGAAAACAAAAAAGCTAAATTAGCTTTAATTTTTCATAAGGAGGTTTCCTATGGGTGAAATTTTTTTAACCTCCCCATTTGGGGATATAGGGATCCGAGATTCTCTTCACCGTCAGTACAAAAAATAAATTTTTATTAGAATTTTGAATATTTCAAAATATAGAGCAATTTTTTGACTATTGAAGATTGAATGAGATTTGTTTCGTTCGGCGGGGTCACCCAATAATTGTTTTTTCTTTTTTTTTATTAAAAACATGTTTCAAGCCCTCGGGGCTTGGTGTAGGGGTTAGCGTGCTAACCTCGTATACCAAAAGTCGCGGGTTCGCACCCCAGGCAGTCGGATGATTTTATTTAAGCCAATTGGATACCAAATGGTGCAATTCTAGACTATGAACTACCCAGAAATCACTCACGAAAGTTTGTAAAGTATTATTTTATTTACTTGCGTAAATAAATTTAATTTTATTTGTTATTATTATTATTATTTTTTTTTAATGAGTGAAACCAGTGTGGGAACGCCGTTCCCACGCGTTCCCGCTCCACTACACTCCTGGTGTGAATGAGAAAAAGTGTTTGTGTGTGTGTGTGTTTTTTTTTAAATAAAAAAAAAAAAAACATGATTCAAAAATTATTAATTAATTTTATTAAATTGCCATTTTTTCCCCAAGATCGTTGCGTTTAAGCAATGCCAAACAAGCCTGAATCTTGGGTGGATGGCCGGCCCCGAGAAACCAGCGTGTGTAGAACGTCGCTCGGCAGACTAGAGAACACGGGGGGGGGGGGGGGGGGGGGAGGGGGGGGGGGGGGGGCGCCTCCCCCCCCCCCACAAAAAAAAAATAAAAAAACAAAAAAATAAAAAAAAATAAAAATATATATTCCTTTTCCCTTAATTTTATTTAATTTTTTATAAATAAATTTAAATAAATATAAAAAAAGTGGAAAAGGTGAAAAAGGATGAAAAATAATTAAATAAAAAAAAAAAAAAAAAAACCCCCCCCCCCCCCCCAACAAAATTGCATTAATCCGCCACTGGAGAACACAATAGTTTGGACTGGTTTATTGGTACGTACCTATTGAGGCCCAGCCCTCAAATTTACAACAAAAGAGAAGAGTGTATAAGAATATAGACTTTGTTTTTTATGCGGCCTGAATAATGCCTTTCAATCCTGCAAATGCTAAGGTAAAATACAAAAACAAACTGCGGGAGAGACGAACACTCACTCACTGGTTGCAACGGTGAAGCTTAGCTGGTTGTTATTGTTGACGTAGCAACCGAGGAGTTTATTAAATTTATTCGTATATCACAGATAAGGGAGAAAACTAAAGTCTGTCTGTATGTTGAACGCGAGCAGGTAGCTTGCCTGACACCCCAACACTAAAAGAGAATGTCATGCATGCGCATGCTTGCATGCGTGATTCATTCATTCATTGAAAAGCAATGGACGTCGTGCGTGCCAGCAGCAGCACGCATGTGCATTATTCCTTCTCTTTATCACCTCCCTAGCAGAGGGGACATTTAATTAATTGCTTTGCTCAAAAAAAGCTGAGAACATATTAATTAATAATTATTATTATTGTTTATTTGATGACTTTCTCTCAAACCAAAATCAAAAATTATTTTTTTTCAATCAATTAAGGAAGTGACGTGTGTCCAATGATGCAAAGTAGAATTTCGAGATTCCTTATTGTTGTGAGTAATAATAAACAATTAACAATCCGCCCTGCGCATCACGGCCTACTGGCTTATTCTTTGATTGTTGTCTTGTTTATTTATATTTAAGCTGTTATGCTCGTCGCGGGTTCGGACCCCGGGCAGTCCGGTTATTTTATTTAAGGCATTTGGATTCTACTGTAAATGGCTTAAATTAAAATGCCTGGACCCCCAATAGATATTATAAATAATTAACCGTTATCGTCGAAGTCAAAAGTGTGAGTGTTTTTCTAAAAAAAAAAAAGCTGTTCTGTTATTTGACTAACCATCCCAAATAAATAACGGAGTCAAAAAGAAATTCCAAGACATATGAAGCCAAAATTGTTTCTTTTATTGTGGCGTTGGCTGACGATTCGGTTGCACCTTCTATACAATATAAAAATCTAAAATATACACAATTATTATAGAGTACATACCCGGAGGCCTTTGTTGTTATAATATTCTTGTCATTGTTTCTATTTTTGGCGAAAAATAAAACAAAAACCGCCTACGGGCTTGGTCTAGTTGGTAGCGTGCCTACCGAACGTCGCGGGTTCAGACCCCAGGCAGTCCGATGATTTTATTTTGGATACCAAATGGCTTAAATAAGAATGCCTGGACCCCCATTAGATGTTATAAATAATACAACGGTTATCGTCAAAGTCTCAAATGGCCTGAGTTGCCGAAAAGACGGTGTGGATGTGTGTGTGAATGAGAAAAAAAAAGCCAAAACCTTAAAGCCGGGTATCCACTACGCTCTCCAAGAGGATGAACAAAAAAAAACGAACCTCACATTCTAACACTGATGATGAGTGCGATCGGCACTCGAAACGTCGTCCACCTTGGCTGCTAATACACCAAGCAACTTGCCATCAAGAAATAATTAATTTCAAAATCCCTTTTTTTATTCAAAGCCACGGGATCGACACATTTGCCCCCCCCCCCCCCCCTTATTCTTGTCCCCTAGCACAAGAAGCATATTTTAAATGATGTTTGTATTTATTCTTTTTATTTATTTATGTAATAAGAATTATTTAATGATTAGTAATGCATTAAATAATCAAAATGTTGTTGTTGTTGTTGTTGTTTTCGTTGTCCTTGGGATGTTGAATTCTACTAAAAAAACTAATATAGAATCAATGTTGTTTAAACGTCTCACAATGCATAGGATTTTAGTGATTTTCAAAAATTATAAATGAAAAGCCCGAGTTTGAAAAAAATATCCAATCAAAGAATATATGATAAATACATAATAAATCTCTTTGACTGCAATCGCATTTTGTATTTTGTATTTTTTTCCTCCAGGAGAGTTATGCATAAATTAATTTCAATGTCGCTCTAGCCTTGGCTAGAACTACGTCTTGGCATCGATCATCTTCCATTCTCTAATTCTTTAGTGACTTCACGTAGCCAACCAAAAACAAAATGACATCCGCCCAAATTCGAAGCTAACAATTGTAAGCCGCATTTGGAGGTAATGGAAATTTTATATACCTGTCATAATACGCTATTTTAGAATTGCTCACTCCATTTTTGACGATTTTTACGTGCAGGGGCGGCAAATTGTGGAAAAAATAATTATTTTTCAAAAAATCTTCTAATGTTATCGTTTTATTCCGAGCAATTTTTGGACATTTGGCTGAAAAGCCTCCGCGAATCCCCTCTTGTTTCGGGACAAGCAACTGACATCTTCAGAACTAATTAAACTAAAATAGATATTGATGAAGTATTAGAATTACATGTTTTTTTTTTTTTTTTAATTGGCTCTGAAGACGGTAATTGTTTGTGCCGAAACGAGTGGCAATTTGCGCAGGCTCTTCAGCCAGATGTCCAAAAATAAAATTTTTGTTTTATTCTAACTGTCATTTACCACCTTGTCAGTTGACTCGATTTAGATAATTTAATAAGACTTTACGGATCTCGGAGATTTGTGCCCCGATTAAAATCTTTTTTTTTTCTCGGGCAGAATCAGAAAGATATTTATATTTTGTTACCATGGTAACCATTTCTCCTATCTTTTCTATGGAGTACAAGAGTAAAGTGGTCTTCAGAAGATTTCAACGGCAAAATGAGAATATACATTTTAAAGATAGCTCTTTTCGTTCTTGAGATATTTTGTTCACAGAGACAGACCATGTCGCGAAAACCACTTTTTTGGATTCAGGGGTCTCAAAACGTGTATTTCCATCAAAATCTCGACATCAAATTTTTGACATGAATCCAATACTTTCTCTCTATATTTAAGAGGTAAGAGAAAGTAATATGTCGTTTTTCAAATTGAGGGACAAATTAACATAATCTCAATAAGATTAGATGGTTATTAATTAGAAATTTTGTTTTTATTAGAATTTCCAATAAAATAGCCTGAAATGGAAAGATGAATTTATAATTTTGCCGTTAAGGGGGTTCAGCAGCGACGCACAGTGGGCTGAAATCGAAAAAAAGCGGCCATAATTATCTTTTTTTGGGCGGATTTTTACAAAATTAAAACTATACATACATAATCATATGTTCTTCTATACCCTTCAATATTTTCATATTTTACCAAAAGGGGTTGAAATTACCCCTTGACAAAGTTGAAAAAAAAATTATGATGTGTGAAATATAAAGAAAAACATATGTCAAAAAATCAAAAAAAAATATGCGTTTCACAAAAATGACATTTATTTTTACAAAAACATACACGGGGTGAACTACCCCTTACTGAAGGAAGCAAAAAATATTTTTTTTTTGGTAATTACAAGCAATATGTCTTTATATACATTTTAATGGATTGCTGACTACAAAGATGACTATTTTCTCTTCCCTCAACATTGGGGAAGGGGGCTCGAGCCCCTTGGGCCCCTTGGAGTCTCTCTGACATTATACTTAAATAAAAATTATTTGCTAAAAAATAAATTACTATATTCTAGCCACTAACTTCTGTTTTATGTTTCTGTTTACCACTGTCTCTCGCTGATTGGCCAGAGACAGAGGAAGTGGAGTCAGTGAGGGAAATTTAAAACTTTAAAATTTTGCCCCGAAGGCGAGCAATTGCAAAATTTCCAAACAGTGAGCAAGAATAAATTTGATGCATTTGCTCGCTGAAGGCATGTAAGGAGGTCCAGGGGGGCTTTATCACTTGAATACAAAAATAATATAGTTATTTCAATAATATTAATAAGAATATGAACAAGAAAAAATGAAATTTTCAAATATTGAATATTCCCTTTTAATAGATTATTTTTTCAAAAGATTACAAAATTTGAGGCCCCCCTTCAAATTTTATGGTCATTCTAATAATAGCCTGATTTTATTTTGTCCATCAGCCCTTTGTCACGTTTCAATATTATCTGTAAAGCAGAGAGAAGTTCATATGGTTTGAAGGAAATCATTTGTTTTTCTGCCGATTTAATTATAAAAAAATTAATAAAAATTTTTGGGGCAAAATCGGACAAAAAGTTTCGATGCAATTGTTCTACATGTTATTCTAGTTTCAGAATCTATTGAGTTTGTTAGAAGGCAAGAGGATGCCCATATACTTTTTTGAAATTGAAAACAATTTATATTGCTTTTTTTTTACTTACAAAAAAAATTTATTTAAAAATAAATAACTGAAATACAAGAAAAACAAAAATATATTCAGAAAGAAGATTAATTTATCTATGATTAAAAAAAAAATTCATTAAAATTGGATTAATATTAATACATGAAAAAAATTTCTGAATATCGACTTAAAACGTAAAGAAAAGTTAGTAAGTTTTCTTGCCCACTTTGGCGCTCTATAACTCGGGTTTGGGTTGGGTAAAAAAAAAATGAATTATTGTCCTGAGGTTCACATATAGTCTATTATTGGTGTGCAAAACGTTGTTTTTATATTTTGAAGTTCATTTTTTCGAATTATGGCCGCTTTTTTCCTATTTCAGCCCACTGTGCGACGTCTAAACGTACTTTTAAGGCTCAAACAGACAGAACGCGAAATTCGCGTCGCTTGGCGTTTTTTCAACGCCGCGAAAGGGCGCGAAATGTTGTATAAGGCAAGACTGTATCATCCCCGTCACACAGGGGGCGAACTTACGCGGCGTAAACGCTCTCTTTCGCGCGACAGCTTTTTCGAGTTGTACAAATTTACAACTCCTTCGCGCGAACAGGCGAACTATCATCAAGATGAGTGATGTTAATGAAAAATATACATATACACAATACCGGATCGTACGCCCAGATAACGCTGCCTGTGTGGCTTAGCAAAAACACCTTTCGTCGCGAAATGCGCGCGTAGCCTGAGCGTCGCGAATTTCGCGTTCTGTCTGTTTGAGCCTTTAAAAACTAGATTATTATAAGGAATTTTTCAATGCGGTTTTTTTTTTAAATGAAATAAATTACTAAGAGATTATTGGGACATCGAGCTATAATTTGTTTAATGACTTATTAAAAAATTATCGTAATTAATTTTTTTTGTTATCAAGCAAATACAAAAAAACAATCTGTCCCAATAATCTTTAATTTTTTTATAAATTTAGAAATTAATTTATTGTTATTATTAATCACATATTAATTAAGAAATTTTTAAAATAAGCTTAGATGATTTATTTAAAAAATCAACTGTCAAATTAGTTGAGCATTCTTGCAATAGATGGCAGGCTAGTCTAACAGCTGATCCCCTAATAGCCTATATTTATATATTTTTATCCTTTTATAAAAGATACATAATATATAATAACTTCTATTCTCGGAGACTCAGATGTCCTTCATCCCAGAATCGAAAATTTTTATATATAATAACATTTATAAAGTATTTATTATTAAAAGATCAATGGAAATCAACCAAATCCATTAAATGATTAGCTACCATGCTGACATCTCTTGGCAAATTTTCGTAATAAGTGTTGTTTTTTGGCTTACTTTTGAAGACACACAACGCCCTCTTCTCGAGAAAAACATGCGTAACTTCTACCTCCTGAACCCCCTTAATAAAAATATTTCCCACATTTTTGTTTTTGTTTTATTTAAATTTTAATTATTTATTAAAATAATATGGATTTGTTTAAAATTTATTTAGAAATGTATAAGATATTTCATATTAAATGTTTAATAAATTCAAATTTTTTTCAACCACTTGGATACCAAATGGCTTAAATAAGAATGCCTGGACCTCAATATATATATATATATATTCATGATAAGTCTTATATGGCCTAAGTTGCCGAAAAGACTGTGTGAGTGTGAGTGTTGATGGAAAAAGGGTGGATGTTTAAAAAAAAAAAAAAATTCAATTATTGATATAAATTTTATTAGAAATGAAAAATGATCATCCCCAACTTGAAATGATTTAAAATCAAAGAGGATTATTGATATAAATATTTCACCAACCGACTAGCTTGTGTAATTGCTCGAAGATTTTGGTGGCATCAGATGCTGCGAGTGTCGCATCCGATGGCGCCTCTTCATCTTCCGTTGAGCTGTACGCCTCATTGACAACACCGGGCGGCGATGCTTCCAGGGCTTGCAATTTCCGAGAACCCCGAAGTGATCGATTGAGGAACTCATTCTGTTGGGCCACTCGTTCCTCCTCCTCCTTACGCCGTCGTAGTGCCTCCTGGGAACATAAATAACAAGTGTTTTTTAAGATATAGATCTTAACGTTTCAGGTAATATTCAAGAGTCCACTCTTCCTCCTGAAACCCAATTGCAGAGACCGTAGGGGGGGGGAACTGGGACGCCGTTTTCGTTCGACCTTTTTTTTTTTTAGAATTCGAATCTCGTTCGAGTCTTTTTTTGGCGCCAAAGGGGCGGGGAAGGAGGGGGCGAGCCCCCCCCCCCCCTCGCCCCCACCTGGATACGCTACTCATTCATTTGAATACCAAATGCTATAAATAAATATGCCTGAACTTCCTAATATACATGGGCGTACCCAGCGAGGGGCAGGGGGGCAGCCGCCCCCCCTAGAAGCAACAAAAAAAAAATATTTATAAATTTTAAAAATGTTTATAAAGTGATGAAACGAAACAAAATTGGTGGTTGGCGACGGGGAATGATTCTTTTTGTTAGGACTCGAGGGTTTTTAGGCCTTTAATTCGAAGGCTTTACCCCTCTATATAAAAAATAGCTATGTCACAATCTGGACGTCCATGATCTGCCCCCCTCTGGACGACCATGATCTGACCATGCCCCCCCCCCCTAGATTTGATCCTGGGTACGCCCATGCTAATATATATAACTGTTAGTATCTAAATAAGAAAGTATCCCTGAATTCCTCTATATGGCCTAAGATACTGAAAAGACCCCAAAAAATAAAAAATAAAAAATTAGCAAATGTGCTGTTAGTCTGGAGTTTTAATTTCCATTAAATTCAGAAACCATTTGATGGTTGACCATTCCTTATTTAAATATGGCTTAACGAAGTTTTCTCCTTTTTTTTTCGAAAATTAATCTCTTTGAATTGTTGACTCAGGGGCCCACATCTTGTGGGTTAGTGAAAGGCGACCACGAGCTGCCCGACAGGTCTGTTTCTTTCTCTTCATTCTATATTATCAACAGGCGTCAGACCGTGCGACGGGCCGGCCTGCTCTATCTTTGCAGGTCGCAAAAACACATGATAGGGGCGAATGGAGAGAAAGATGAAGGGATTAAGGCGAGGCTCTCTTTTTTTGTCCTAGGCCATATGGTATGGCGCCAATTAATTATACAAAATATACAAAACGATAATCGAAAACACTCTGCTGTGACTGGCCGACGTTCAATTACCACATAACATCAGATCTATTGTATCGATATACCGTTTAGTTTCCGGCAATACATTAGAATTCAGGATGGAAAATTGATGCGAGAAAATATGGCAATCATCCTATGAAGTACAAGAGTAAAGTGTGCTTCAAACAAGTTCTAGGGCAAAATGAGAATGTACATTTTAAGGAGTGTCTAAAAAATAAGTGATTTATGAATTTTAATCAAAATCATTAAGAGCGAATTTTGAGAAAAATCGGAAAAACTGAAAAAGTGCATCAGTAAAGTATTAATACTCTTTGGCCGATTTTGTTCAAAAGCTTGGGGTCACGTGCTTGTGGGGAACCGAACTCAAATATCAAATTTCAAACTCCTAGCTCTAATCGTTTCGGCGACCTCAAAACGTGTATTTCCATCAAAATCTCGACATTTTCTCTCTATAAGAGAAATTAAAAAAGAAAACAGCAATTTGAATTCACAATCAATCATGACGTGGATGCAATTCAAACAGTCTGAAATTAAAACGAACCGAATATTTATTTATTTATTTTTTGAAAGCGTTATCTACAAATTTACTTTGGGAAAGTCTTGTGACATAATTTAAATTTAAATAAAAAAGTGAAATATCAAAATCCATTATAGAGAGTTATCTTAAATAAATTTGATTTAGGGGAAAAGAATAAATAAATATTTGATAAGAAAATATCAAAGTCTGAGCGCAGTGCAAGCTGCTTTTTTTTTTTTATTATTATTTAAACAAATTATTGGTTAATATTTGTTTTGTTTGCTTTTTCGATCTGACGCGTAAGACGCAAGACGTAAGAATAAGAAGAAGATGGATTTGCATTTCATGTCAGTCACTCACCATATAATAATTGTCTGTTTTTAATATAACTGTGACCATGATAACACAATTTGCTGTAGCCTGAGTGACTAAATGCTGATCGCCGTCGTCATGGCAGTCATCCGTGTGGCCGGACAGGAGGACAGGAGGACAGGAGGGCGCAGGATATCCGAGACACGTGACCGACCTAAATCTAACTGGCCTCCGCCTTTTATTCTTTTTTAATCAAATGCTGATATGAATGACAAGTGAAAGTGAATTGATCATCAATTTTGTTCATTTTATTTAAAACATACCAGGCAGGTATATACATGAAGAGAGGTTATAAGGGGGAATGGGAGCGAAGGTGTTACGCATCTTTTTCCCGATAAGATGGCGTTGTGTGCCATAAAAAGTATGCCCAAAAAATCACGTATTTCGAAAATTTGCCAAGAGATGAAGAGATGTCAGGATGGTAGCTAATAATATTTAATGCATTTGGTTGATTTTCAATTTGATTTAACAATAAATACTTTATAAATGTTATTATATATTATGTATCTTTTATAAAGGCATAAAAATATATAAATATAGGCTATTAGGGGATCGGCTGTTAGACTAGCCTGCCATCTATTGCAAGAATGCTGAACTAATTTGTCAGTTGGTTTTTAAATAAATCATCTAAGCTTATTTTAAAATTTTTTTAAATTAATATGTGATTAATAATAACAATAAATTCATTTTTAAATTTAAAAAAAATTAAAGATTATTGGGACAGATTGTTTTTTGTATTTGCTTGATAAAAAAATTAATTACGATAGTAAGATAGTAAGTCATTAAACAAATTATAGCTCGATGTCCCAATAATCTCTTATGAATTTAATTCATTAAAAAAAACAGCATTGAAAAATTCCTTATAGGCCTAATAGTCTAGTTTTTTTAAGTACGTTTAGACGTCGCTCCTGAACCCGATAATGGTCAAAACAATTTTCTACATATCCCTTAAATAAGACAACTTGTAAATAAATAATCAATTATTTTGTTTTTAGGAATTCTAATTAATAATAATTAATTTTTTTTAAATTTAAAAATGAATTTATTGTTATTATTAATCACATATTAAGAAATTTTTAAAATAAGCTTAGATGATTTATTTAAAAACCAAGTGTCAAATTAGTTCAGCATTCTTGCAATAGATGGCAGGCTAGTCTAACAGCCGATCCCCTAATGGCCTATATTTATATATTTTTTATGCTTTTATAAACGATACATAATATTTAATAACATTTATTGTTAAAAGATGAATGAAAATCAACCAAATGCATTAAATATTATTAGCTACCACCTTGGCAAATTTTCGAATTACTTGATTTTTTGGGCATACTTTTTAAGACAGACTACGCCCTCTTATCGGGAAAAACATGCGTAACACCTTCGCTCCTGTTCCGCCTTAATCGTCGATGAGGGGTGAAGGATTTTCGTCTACCCTTCTTGTAATGGATTAAATGAGCACATTTGATTAAAGAATCAAAGAATGTTAAATATTAACTTGTTTGCAATCAAATTGATAACAAAACAATTTCCGGGCTCTCTCTCTCTCTCTCCTTCATTGGACCTTTTTCTATTTTAAACAAATTGAAATGGCGAACGAGTGAGTGAGAGAGAGAGAAAAATGTAATCTTATCTAAGGAATTAAATAAAAATAGATAAAGGTCATATAAATTTAGTTTAATCGAGATTTATAGACATCATCTAATATTAGTAGAAATAATCTGGAGTGACTAGTCGCACGCTTAGCTTCAGATTTTATGTGTTGACAGAACTCAACTAAAAAAAAAAAAATCAAAAAAAAATAATCATAATTTAAAAAAAAAGCAAAAGGATTAGCGATCCTAACCGAGAATCTTGGATTGGATAGGATCCGAATCCTGCCCATTTGGCACGAAAAAGTTGAGGAGAGCCGCGCGCTGCTCTTATGACGCTGAAAGGGGCATTAGGGGCAAGAGGATTGCTCCAATTATTATGTCGCCGGGGGGTCTGGCACGGGTTGGTGACCCCGAACAATCAGCGTGTGGAACGTCCCCCGGTAACCACCATCGATACTGTATTTAAAATAATATTTATGAAATAAAAATTGAAACCTCTAAATGGTCTCAGTAGCCAAAAAGGGTTGAAAAAAAATTATTATAATTCCAAAAAAAAGAAAGAAAGAATATTTAAAAATAATTTTTTCCCCTCTCAAACGTAGATATTCGGAATAAAATTGAAACAAAAAATTTAAATTTAATATACGCCAGGCTCTTGGCCGCCCTGTGTACAGTGAGAGCCATAATTAAGTCCCCATCTGATAGCTAGAGCCTTAAGTATATGGTGTATAATGAAATAATTTTAATGAACGAAAAGGAAAACATAAATCTGACAGATGATTTTATTTTACCTTTTCAAATTTAAAATTATTTCACCACATACCATATATAAATATTTAAGGCTCTAGCTATCAGCTGGGGACTTGATTATGGCTCTCACTGTACATATAATATGAATTTTATTACTAAACTCGATTGAATATAACTTTCCAGTTTAGGCCTATACAAAAAGCGAAGGGAATTAAATAATAGTAATTGAATATTTGATTATAGCTGTAGTATTGTATTCAGAGTTCAAACCCGAACCGAAACGTCAGCAAGTGATTAGTATTTTTTATTAAAATCGAATGAAATAATTTTGGCTGCATTCTTCTTTGGGAATTATTCCTTATTTATTATCCGGAATTAAATAATTTTAAAGCTAATATTATTATACTATTTCATAAGAAAAAGTTAATAAAACAAACTTGTTGTATTAAATTGAAATTAATAAATTTTGCTCTTGCCTTGCGGTTGGTTACAGAGAATTTATAATACTGTATTATGATCCCCCCGTGTTTGCCATGACGTCATAGCAACGATTTTGGGTGTTATTGTAGCTCTGTTGTGGTTGTCAACCCCCCCCCCCCCCCCATTCCAATTATTCCGCCCCTGGGCCGTAGCACAGAGCTAGTACATCTCAGATGCCCAGATAGAATTTATCTCTTCTCTTCTCTATTGCAAATGGTCGGCGTGTATAGGGCGATTCTGAGACGCCGCCCGCCAGGGCCTAGTGCGGTAGAGTTGCCGAGAGCTAGTATTAAAATTATAAATGTAATAAATTATTATTATTTGTGTTCAATGTTTAATTCTCATTGTGTTTATATCACATTATTTATATATAGATATTTCTCTTTATCTCCATGACGTTCTTCCTGAATTATTTATTATTTGAAATTCTTACTGGGGTTCCCCAGAGGTGCTTTCGTATACGCAGACACACCATCAAACCCAATCAAATACCTGCACTTCGGGAAGTTATTCCTGAATAGAATAGAAAAAAAATAAATAAATAAAAGCAAAGAACATAACAAAATAAAGATATCCAAATTAAAAATGGCCTAATTTTCTTTAACGCCCCTCATGAAAAAAGAAAAAAAAACATGACTTTATATATCAATAGTATTTTTATATAAAAAAAATGTTTACTAATTATTACACCCTAAGGATCATGTTTAAGGAGCGTGTCTTGAAAAGCCGTTAGAAGAGGTTTCACTACCGAGTTACTCTAGGCGGCATAGGCGCAACCAGGGCGGGGGGGGGTTAGGGTTTTAACCCTCCCCCCCCCAGAAGATAAAAAAATCAAAATATATATATTACAAATAGAAAAGAAAAAATATAATCATTTCGGTTCCGCAAAAGAGGAAATGTTCCGCGGGCGGCACATGGGGAAAAATTTGGCTCCACGGGGCGGCAAAAATTTAGCGTCTCTAAAAAAAAAAGGTAAAATGTTTTTACGGACGGGAAAAATTTTTGAGACCAGCCCCCTCCCCCGGAACCCCCCTCCCCCAGGAGCAAATCCTGGTTGCGCCACTGCTAGGCGGTAAGAGATGGCGTTAGTTCGTTCTGCCCATACGAATACAAGGGATTTATTCCATTTCATTTGAAAGATTATTAATTAATGCTAAAAAACTAATTATTTTTTTAACACAATGATTACTAATTTAATTATCTATAAGATATAGAGCGAATTTTTTAAAAATATCTTTTATTTAATGTGATTAATCTAAAAAAAAAATATTTTTTTTTTTTTTAATCAAAAAAGGTCGATAGGTTCAAAATTGTGGCCGGATCCTCTCAAAATTAGCACCTCGAGACGCGCAGCTTAATTTCAAACAGAAGAGTCTATTAAAAGAATTCATCACCCTCCACCTCCACTGGCTCTATAGAAGGAGGAAACATGTCAAGATAAGCATCATTGTGCAAATAAATAGTATATAAGCTTAAAAACAAAAAAAACAAAAAATGGTTGCGCCCTTTCGTCGGCTAAGGTTTATAGTTGGCTTATATACCAGGTGACGTTCCACGCTGGTTCCACCCACCCGAGGTTTGGCCGCGCTTGGCATTGCTGAGAGGTTTTTCCCCCACCACCACACCCCAACTTGACAAAATCTCAACTTTCTTTTTTTTTATAATCTCGACATGGAATTTTTTTGACTCTCCAAGATAGATTGTGTAATAATTGGCCCTACCTCCTGAAGGTTGACAGCTGACAGCACTTGTAACATCGTGGCGACGGCGACGGCGACGTCCCTTTAACGTTCATTCGATCGTTTAACTGAACTGAGCAAAACTCGACTTTTGCTACCTGCACGCTTCGTTTGCTATCTATTCCCTCTACCCACTTTTATATAACTTTGTTTATCAAATACACGTGATTAGACGACACTTATTACTTGGCTTTTTCCCTGTTTGCTGTTCGCGCATATTAGAATTAGAAATTAGAAAATCACACGCTGATATTTTTAGAAACCAATCAATAACACGTTAGAGGAATAAAAATAACAAACAAAAGGGAATAAAATATTTATATAAAGTATTGTGTGGCTTTTATAAAAGACAATTAATATTTTTTAATCGGTTAAACACTTTTCAGTTACAAATGAGATAGTGAATGTAATGCGGGAATGACCGCGGAACACACAACTTTCTCTTATCTACGCTACGATAGTCGAAAGTCGTGCTCTGTGCTTGTCACACCACATCTTTTTACTTTCTCTTACCTCTATATAGAGAGAGAAAGTATTGGATTCTTGTCAAAAATTCGATGTCGAGATTTTGATGGATATACACGTTTTGAGGTCCCCTGAAACCAAAAAAGTGGTTTTCGCGTGGTCTGTCTCTCTGTGTGTGTCTGTGTGTGTGTCTGTCAACAAAATATCTCAAGAACGAAAAGAGCTAGAAGGTTGAAATTTTATATTTAAGTTAGACACCCCCCATGGGAAGTGACACGAAGCTTTGGAACAAAATCGACCAAAGAGTACTAGCACTTTACTGATGCACTTTTCCAGTTTTTTTTTTTCGATTTACTCTAAATTCGCTTAAACGATTTTTATTAAAATTCAAAAATCAATTATTTTTTAGATTCTCTTTAAAATGTATATTCTCATTTTGTCATTGAAATCTTTTTTTTTTTTTTTTTTTTTTTAAGTCATTTCGGCTACAGAGGCCATTTGACTTATATAAATATTTATTATTTATTTAAATACATGTATCGATGGCTTCCGGCGGGCGTTCAATGGTCTTGTTTTTCGGGGGCCACCTATCCCGATTTTCAGCACCACTTGGCGTTGCTTAACAATGATGATCTTGGTATTGAAATCTTCTGAAGACCACTTTACTCTTGTACTCCATAGAAAAGATAGGAGAAATGGTTTCCATGGTAACAAAATATAAATATTTTGCCATACTTATAAATTTTACATCTGAATTCAAACATTTCGTACTGTCGGAAACTAAATAGACTATATGTCGACACGAAAAATCTGGTGTGACAAGCACAGAACACAACTTTCGATTACCAAAGGTAAGAGAAAGTTGTGTGCTGTGCGAGTCAGTCACACCAGATTTTTTAAATTTATTTAAGTTCTTTTTCGTCATCGATCTTTTTAGACCCACTAAAGTTCAATTATATCTGAGCAAGACAAAACTCAATGCTTTCTAATGGGCAAATTCATTTTCTGTCATTTTTTGCGCTTCCATTTTTGAGAATTTCCTGGACTTTCCTCTATAAGGGCGCAATATTTCGTTTCAAAATTAGCCAAACTTGGTCAAACAGAGTGTAACAGACGGACAAACGGACAGACGGACAATCTGCTATTAATATATAGGTAGAGAGATATGTCCATTCTGAATTATTAAAAAAAAAATTTTTTTTAATGTTCCTTTTTTCCCATCTCAATGTGTTCAATTTGGATGTCTAAAATAAATAATTTATTTAACAAAGACTGTGAGTGTTTTTTTTTTTTTTTTTTTTGTGCAATGGACAGCACGCCTATGCCCTGGAAAGGCGGAGATCCTGGGTTCGATTCCCGGGAGCAATAGGATGTTTGGCCTCACCCAATAAAAAAAAAAACAGTTTTGTTAAATATATCTATGACTTGTTAAGTCCGAATCGAGGTATTTTGAATACTATTATCTTATTCATATATATAGATCTCGAAAAATATTTAACTAAATAATTTATTGCAAATATCTACAGTATGAGGATGCGTTACAAGGGCAGCCAAGGCGAAAAATAAAACAAAAATCTATTTTTTGTCGACGTTTCTACAGTATATTATTGGCGTAGTTGGTAGCGCGCCTGCCTTGTATACCAAGGGTCGGGGGTTCGGATCCCAGGCAGTTTGTTTTGCTAGCGAGTGGCACCTTTAAAGACCAACAGCAGTCGTTAAGACTCAGGGAGAGTGTCATAATCACCTCGATGTCATGAACGTCGCGACGTTCGCCTTTATTTATTCGCATAAGATAGGCAACCAGTTGAACAGACAAGCCTCGTTGGTGGCTTTCTCGTTATTTATTTTCTCTGTGAGTTTCCCACAGCATTTCTTTCGATCGATGATTCATCTCTGCTCAAAGAATTCCTTATTAAACAGAGTGAGAAAACATTATTGTTTATTTCACTCTTTTAAACAATAAATAAAGAAAAGGAATTTATATTAGCTCTTAAAGTCGCCGAGGGGCCTGGCCCAGAGGAATCAGCGTGTTGAACGTCCCCCTCTCTATCACTCTCTGTTTGGCTATTTTCAAGTTGGGAGTGTGTAAAAAAAACAAAAAAACAAGACGATCGCAACCAAATATTCTTTTATTTCAATTCTCGCCCTCACGGCTGACGTTTCGGCCCGAGATCTAGACCACCTTCAGAGCCGGCTGGCAATCATCAAAAAATCAAAAAACCTTTTTGCAAATATCACTGAAGATGGCCTAGACCTCGGGCCGAAACGTCAGCCGTGAGGGCGAGAATTGAAATAAAAGAATATTTGGCTGCATTCGTCTTGTTTTTTTTTTTCCTGACTCTATCACCATACAAAGGCGGATCCAGAGGTGTTTCTGAGGGGGGTAATTACCCCCTTTACCCCCCCCCCCCATTGTATTCGCCCTTGTCACCATAGGAATCTCTATATAATAATAATTTGAGCAAATGCTCAATGGATGGATTATAAAGAAGATGAAGTCCCCCCCCCCTCTCCCCCTGACCCCCCTCCCAGCTCTTTTCGTTACCGTTTTAATAAAAAAGAACTGTTGCTTTTTTTTCATTTGCTTTTTTTTCACAATCACGTGATTAAATAATAACAACATGAGAAAAAAAATAATACGCAAAATGTTATTTCTCAAACTATTAAATAATATCTCTATTTTTAATTAATTAAACAACAAAAAAATATTTCAAGATCTTAATAGACCCGATTCCCAGCTAAGAATTAATTTGATAATGAATTAAGTGAATGGCGAACAAACAAGGGCTGAGAAAATCTTCCGACTCTGTCAGGCCACAGGCCAGCAGTTGGTGCCGGGATGCGTATTTTGAGCTATTCCTAGGTAAATGGGTTGATGGGCTGGTTCTAAAAATGCCAGCAGTTTTGCAACAATTTTAGAGATAGAGAGAAAATTAATTTTTTATAGAAAATGTCCTCTTATTTTGATTTTTCTAGATTTTTTTTAAGGCGTTATCCCTTAAAATATGCAGATAGTTGAAATATATACAAATATTAAGTTTCAGCCCAGTGGAATAAAACAGGCCTAAAAGTTTAGAAAAATCGAAATTTCCTAATGGAATTTTTATCATCCATGAATGCAAAAAACATTTATTTACGATATTATTTAACATTCCAAAAATTATTCATTGGTGTAAATTTGTTCACTAAATGACCTCTGATAATTTTTCATTTGAGAGATTTAATTAATTCTTTTATTATTCTTTGATTTTTCAAAAGGCCCAATGCTTTTCAATAGGGAGGAAATTTTGAGCCTCCTCAAATGAGAATTTGAGTACCTCATTGTTTCCAATAATTTGCTTAAGAGAAGCAAGCAAGCCTGTCTTGTGTACCAAGGGGGCTATAATGGAGAAATTATAAAAAATTATAAAAAAAAATTTCTAACTTTAAATTATTGATGAAATGATAAATAGAAGAATAAAAACAGCAAAACACGTATATAGAGCATGTAATGTTTCTGGCCTAGACGAAATTTTTTGCAATGTTTGCCTGGAACTCCAGGGGCGCAGGGTGTCAAAACTCCTTTCGAAATTTTTAAGAATTCCACTCTGATATCTTTTTTTCTTCTATGGGCCTTCCAAGTAGCCAGAGTTGTGTTATTTATTATTATAAATTCGAAAAATGATTGAAAGCAGCAGGTTGATTGGTGATGATTTGGGGAGTGATAGCAGCGACGAGCACATGATGGGATTTAAACGGTGAGAGGCTTCTTTTTTTCTCTCTCTGGTATTCGTCACACAATCTGTTTCTTTTCAAACCATCTATTATCATTTAAAACATACGAGACGAGAGTTAAGTGCTGGCTGGCTGGCTGGCTGGCACTAACCTTCCCTTAATCTTTTTTAAAATTATCGTTGAATTTCGTTTTTAATTTCATCTAAGAACAATCAATTAGGTTAGAATTTTTTTTTTATTTACTCTCTAAATAAATGGAATTCATTCACTCATTATTAGACATTGTTGTTTTTATTTTTAATTAATTTTATAATTAACTCCCACAATTTTTGCAATTAATTTAATTGAAATTAAATATTTAACAGTACCTTTTCTTCCTGAATAAAGACAAGGTCTTTAAAATAAAAAGGTTGGCCAGAAACTAGCAAACAAAGCATTTACCGGGCAGAGGTTTTGATTGGTCCACGTCATGCAGCTCCTCCTTGCTTGTATTTTTCTATTTGGCAGCCATATTGACAGCATATAACCTAGTTCACAATCATTTTGTTTTATTTGCAAATTGTATAGTTTCTATCTAAACTAATATTAAACTGGTATTTACACTGCTATTTTAATATACTGTTCTGTATATAAATGATTTGTTCCGAAAGATCTTTTACAAAAGAAGGTGCTCCATGATGACACTCTCTTGGAATGGAAAAAAGGTAAACAATCCGAGTTTGACCTCCCTGAATAAAGATAGAACTTATGCCGGGGGCGTATATAAGGGGGGGGGCGAGGGGGCCCGGGCCCCCCCGAAATTTCCCAAACACATATACATATATAGGGATATACAGACATCAGCGCAACAAATTTTTCCGCAGGATGGAAAACTTTGGTTCAGCAAAAGAAAAAATGTTCCGCCAAAAATTTCGTGTGAAAAAAAAATTTAGTTTCTTAAAAAAAAATTTTCCGCAGAAAGATTTTTGAGTTCGGGCCCCCCCCCCGAAAAAATTTCTATATACGCCCCTGACTTATGCTGAAAATATATTAATTGAAAAATAGTATTAAAATTAAATATTCAAAGTAAACAGTATGTTATTTGTTTCAAAGGTTTTATTAATTATAAAATTAACACTTGATACGTATTTCGACAATTATTAGTCATCATCAGAAGTGATTACATTCTAATACATGAAATTAGAAACATTATACCCTAGATTAAGTGGTACCATTTGCTATATAATGTTACTACTTTCATGTATTAGTATGTAATCACTTCTGATGATGGCAAATAATTGTCGAAATACGTATCAAGTGTTAATTTTATAATTAATAAAACCACTGAAACAAATATGTTTAATAATTTTTAAAATGTTTCAACGAGGACCTGCAGTCGAAAGTTTAAATCTTACTAATCGAAAGTCACAACAGATTTTTGTTTATCAATATGTATTTGATCGCTTGATTTTGAGATGAGCCTCCTAATTGTTAGTGTTTGTGTGTGTGGGAAATGAAATTGAGAAGAAGCCATAGTAAAGCAAAGCAAAGCAAAGCAAAGCAAAAAGGGGCGGCTGCTCTTTGTGAAGTTGACCTGAGTGACTGGTCTCTGTTCTATATCACTCACAGGTCCTTAAAGGTCCGTCCGTCTCTGGTGCCCTTAAGAAATTCTTTTCTTTCTTTCCTAACACTACTACTTAATCCATGCTAGTGATCCCTTTGAGTAGAAAGAAAGAAAAAGCTTTCAATTTTTTGGGAAAGTATGGGAAAAATTTATTTTTTAAATGGAGATCATCTGTTCAAAGGTGATTGACTTGTTCTTTTTTTTTTAATAACAATTTTAATTAACCTTGAAATTAATTTTACGCAATAATTAATTATTTTTTTTATTATTATTGTGCATAAACCAAAGAATTTTTCAACTCACATAAAAGAAATGAATGCGATCAGATAATTCTTTTTTCTCTCTCTCTCTCCCTCAGGATCTCTACATATTAAGGGATGCAAACCTCCATTTATTAAATCAGTGGCATAACCGTGGGTGAGGCTAGAGAGGTCACGGCCACTTTAATAATATTCACGTCTAATTTCAAAGCTAATTGAATACTTCGTTAATTAATTTTTATATTCCTTATTATTAATGATTGTTGTTGAGAAAAATTTTATTAATAAATATACATTCGTTCTTGGTGAAACTGATTCATAATTTAGTAAATATTCATATAAATAAAGAGATCGACATAGAAGATAACTTTTGGCGGTCAAAAATTTAATTTTGCATTTTATCTCAAACAAAAAAAACCATCGAAGGATTTGTTTAATGCAAAATCGGAGAATGCATTTATTTATTAAATGAAGGAAGAACTGTTATGGGAAAACACATCATGACGTCAGCGAGCTATAATCTTAGGAATTTTAAAGAGAATATGGTATATTAATTAGAATTGATACTCTGAAGGTGTGATGATATCAATCAATTGAATAATTCTGAAGTGGGCAACTTTAGACATTAAAGCAACAATAGAAATAAATTTATTGACTTTAATTATTGTATATTAATGCGACGTTTTTGTTAATAAAAACCTCCATGGTAATCTCGTGCTTTTATTCTCGCTATTACGATTTTATTAACAAAAACGTGGCATTAATATAAAATAGCCCTCGGGCTTGGTGTGGTTGGTAGCGTGCCTACCTTCTATACCTAACCCGCAACGGATTCGGACCCCAGGCAGCCCGATGATTTTATTTAAGCCATTTTTTTTATTATTATAAAATAAAATTATTGACTTCTCTTCAATCTTATATTGTGGTGAGGGGTTCCCCTGAATCCTCCCTCCCTTACTCTCTCGCAAATCAAAAAAATTTGCTTACCTGAAATTTCCGGATGCTATCAAGTTGTTCGCTCGTAGGTTGTTCATCGGAGTCGACACGATCACCACTTGACGGCGGTGAACATGGCGCTGAACGATGTGGCACACAAGGAAGAGGTGCTGCACTCCTTGGCGGTGGTGGTGGCAACGGTTTCGTTATCCCCGGCGGAGATCCATTTTGACTCTACAAAAACACATAATAAATAAAAATAAAATTCCCTCTCTCTCTTTTATCTTTTGTGTTAGTTCAAATTCTAATTCTAAGGCTACTTTGAAACAACCAGTTTGATGCGATATTCTCATCAGATACAACGCAGTTGTCTCAATGTGAAAGCAAATCCATGCTTTTCTAACTATAAAGTCTACTCCATGCAAAAAAAAAAACATTTTTGTTATAACCAGAGTTGGCAAGTTTTTCCCTTCAAGTATTTTACTCAGTTTTTTACTTTCATGGATAAAACTAGACCGATGTAAAAAACTGTAAAAAAACCAACCCCCCTAAAAAATCAGGATAAAAGTTTATCTTTCATATATAGAAGGAACCGGAGAATAAAACCAGCCGTTAATGGACGCCTCTCACATCAATTTAATTCGTAAATATTTCGACCGGCATCACGCCTGGTCATCATCAGTACAAAAAAAATCTGGTGTGACTGGCGCACAGCACACAACTTTCTCTTACCCTTCGGTAAGAGAAAGTTGCGCACTGTGCTGGTCACACCAGATTTTTTGTGTCGAGATATATTTAGTTTCCGATAGCACCTTAGTTTCAAACTTGCATTTTAAATGTTGACTGCTTCAAATAAACTATGGTTATTTTTCAAAATTTTAATCTCATATTTGGACATTTTATACACAATATAGAATCGTAAATAAATACAAAATTTCATAAGAATTGGAAAAAAAAATTTTAAATGCCTAAAAAGTTTCAAAGGGAACCCCCTTTTGAATCGAAATTAACATACAAATCCCTATAGGAAATTAACATTAGGCCTATGAGAGAAGGCGGAGAGACAGGCGATAATGTTTGCAAGTGAGAGAGAGAGAGATATATATGTTTTCTCCTAAGCAATTAAAGACACAAATAAATGGGAATTTAAATAATAATTGATTTTTAATCTAATAAAAAGAAAAAGATTTAAATTCCGTTACCATGGCAACCATTTCTATCTTTCCTATGAAGAACAAGAGTAAAGTGGTCTTCAGAAGATTTCAACGGCAAAATGAGAATATACATTTTAAAGAGCATCTAAAAAATAATTGATTTTTGAATTTTAAAAAAATCCTTGGAGGGAATTTTGAGAAAATCGAAAAAAACTGAAAAAGTACATCAGTAAAGTACTAGTACTTTTTGGCCGATTTTGTTCAAAAGCTTATTTTGAGCGTGTGGGAAGGTACCTAAGTTAAATATAAAATTTCAATCCGGTAGCTCAATTCCTTCATGCTAAAAATCTGTCCACACACACAGACACACACACACACACACACACACACACACACACAACATACATACACACACACACACACACACAGACCAATTTGCGGGACCCACTTTTTTGGACTCAGGGGACCTCAAAACATGTATATCCATCAAAATCTCGACATCGAATTTTTGACATGATCGCAATACTTTCTCTCCTATATATTTCATATATAGGCTAAGAGAAAGTAAAAATGATTTTTCGGAGGGCCCGTGTCAACCAATATGTTAAAAATAATTTCTAATTCAGAGAAGCGTGGGACTAATGTCAGCATGAGCGAACGTTTTTTCCTTCTATATACGTATGGTCCAGCAAAAGTCCTAATTCTAGTTTATCTTTCATATTTTTTAAATGTTTTAGAGCATTGACGATGTTGCTTTCTTTTTATTTAGTGAATAATATAATCATAATAATTGAAAAATGAAATTCAAAAATTAAATATGGTAACCTAACCTACATCTGTCATTTCATTTGTAAGTACATTGATTATTTTCTTTAATTAATTAACATCAGATAATTAAATTCAGTTTGCTTTTATTTTTTTGTTTCAGATAAGGAACTAAACATATTGAAAATTAATTTTAGAATATATATGGCCCGAAAAGTGCAAAATCCATTACTACATGAATCGTCAAAATTCAAAAGGCCTGATATTTGTTTTGGTTTCTATAGTATTACACCTTCATCGGAGTCCCAAGAATGACTAAAGCAACATTTATTATTATTAATAAGATTTCTCTATTCGATTCAAATCGACGATTTTTTTTTTAAATTATGAATTTTAAAAGAAGTCACGGATGGGTAATCGTGCGCACTCGATTCCTCCACATATAATTAAATGGTACATTTTGTAATCAGTGGCGTCTTTTCAATTTTTTTCTTGGGGAGGGGAGTGGCCTTTTTTCTTAAAATTTACTTACAAATAGGTATCTCAAATTTAGCTAAAAGATATTTCATTTAATTAATTTTTATATCAGTAGGTACGGTATATTTTATTTAGAACAATATAAACAAAATTTAATCAGAATCAGAGGACAAATGCCAACCCCTTCCACCAAATGACGCCACTGTTTGTAATTTTGCTGAATTTAGTAGAATGCGTTCTATAAATATGTGCATCTTGAAATCATGCAGAATGTGGGCAAGAGAAGACAGAAATCATCTCTCTTCTTGTTCTAATAGATACTAAAAGAAAGAAGTAAATTCATATTAAATATTCAATTTAAAAAAACAGACACAGTATTGGATAATTTAAATTATTATTACCACCAGAGTTCACAACATTAGAATATTTCAAAAATAAGAGAGGAATTATAAAATGCTAAAAAACTGTTACTATTTCCTTTCCATTTTGATTCTTTTATTAAATCCCTCAAGGAAGGCGATGAGAGACGCACCTCTTATTTCCAGCCTCACGCTATCTTGTGGCAGAATATAGAATATAATATTCTATCGGACTTGAAACGTCAGCGCGAGGCTGCAAATAAAAGAGCTGCGTTTTACCGTTTTTTAAATTTTAGAGTTTCTATAATTTTCTTTTTTTAAAATTTTGCCCCCCTAGGCCCAGGCCTAAGCGAAAATCCATCACTGAACCTAGTTACAATAGATACAAAGCGCTTCACTTTGTCAGAAAACAATCACCACTTGCATGCCAGATTATTGGCAATGGGAAAAAACCTTTTACTGGCATGCAAGTGCAATCTCAACTGGCAATGGGAAAATGATTCTACCATGGGGAACATAAACATTTGCACCCTAGCCTGTTTGAAAGACGCCTACTAGTTAGGCAGCCCAATCGACTCACCACTACATATGCAGTGTCTGTGTGAATTTACCTGAGCTAGGGTTCTGAGGGTCTTTTATGATAGACCATAAACCAACTCTTTTGAACAATCTATATAGCGATATAGCGTAGCCTTTTCATATCAAATGAATTTGATCTCAAATTAATAGAATTTCAACATTTTAATTAATCTTATCTTCTTATTTGGAAAAAATTAACTTATTTTACAATTTGAACGAAACTTGTGTCCCAATTTTTAGTAAAGTTTTTCCGATATCTATAGACCTTTATACCAGGTAATAATATCTCGGGGCGTTAAAATATTCTTATTTATATTCTTAAAAAAAAAAAAAACTGTTATTTCGGATTTTTGTCTCGAGAGGTCTTACAACATAAAATGTGGCATGTTCAGCCAATAGATAAAATTTAAATAAAATAAGAGAAAGTAAAAATTTGCGAATTCTTCTTTCTATCTCGCAATGCAAGAAGCCAGATCGATGAAATTTAATAAATAATTCTTGCCCTAAAATTGGAGATCTGTTTCAAATTTTGTAGTAAATACTTCAACCGGAAGTAGGCCTACTTTACCTAAGATTATAGAAGTATTTTAAAAATGTAATATTTTTAGTAAAGAAAGTGAGAAAGAAATGCACTTCTCTTTTGAGTAGCAAAGTGGCGAAAATATATTTCAATTCTTTGCTATCGATTCTGGCCTATTAATTTGTTGCCCGGCTATTTAAATGTATGGTATATGTTTATAAAACTTTCAAACCCTTCTTACCAAGAATGGAATTAGGCCACTTTCAAAATTAATAACCAGATTAAAATATTTTTAAAAGGTAATTTTTATAATCTTAGGTAAAGTACTAACTACTTCTGGTTGAAGTATTGTAATTACTCCAAAATTTGAAACAGATATACAATTTTAGGGTAAGAATTATTTACTAAATTTCACCGATCTGGCTACTTGCATTGCGAGATAGAGAGAGGAATTCGCAAATTTTTATTTAAAATGTATCTATTTTCCAAAGGGATGGTTTATGGCTTCTTCATAAAATACCCTCAGAACCCTAGCTCAGGTAAATTCACACAGACACTGCATATGTAGTGGTGAGTCGATTGGGCTGCCTAACTAGTAGGCGTCTTGCAAACCTGTTAGGGTGCAAATGTTTATGTTCCCCATGGTATGTTATTCAAGAGCCTTAACTATCATATGACCACTAAAATGAATATAAAAAATAAATAAATACCTGTTACTATTTAAAATGCTATTTATTAATTGATTTTATTGAGTAATTCCATTAATTTAATTAAACTTCTACTAACCTTTTTTTGACTATATGCCTATCCTGTATATTTATGGGAGGAGAAATTTTCTCGGGTTAAGTCGCGTTGGTTAACTCGAGAAATACATCCAATCGCAGTAGTCATCCAGAACATGTATATATAAAAATATATATTCTACATCCCATTGAATCTAATCTAACAAGCGCTGATCTCTTTGAATTTGATTGTTGTTTTTTCTTTTTATGTATTCTTTTTATAACCTTCTTTCTATCTTTTTATAATTTTTAGACCTGTAACTTTTTTCAAAAAAAGTAAAAATCAATTACCTAAGAATATTTTAAAGATATTATGAATTAATTTTTATATAAAAAAAAAAAAAAATAAAAATAATTAAAAGTCAGTTTCCTTCGTCCTTGATTAAGGTCATTTAAACATCTTTTTTTTTTGTTTTTCTCTCTCTTTCCTTATATTGTCTATTTCCTGTCATGATGATCACCTTGATTTAAAAATCATTAGAATTATTATCATGGGAGTTAAGAACCAACAAAGATTTTCGTTCCAAGGAAGTTAATGTTTATTTTAAAAGCTATATAATGTTTTCTTTTTTTTTATGTTACAAGATTAGAAAAAATGCTAGATAAAATTCTTAAATAAAAAAAAAAAAAATATTTTCTCCCCCTTTTGTAAATTATAAGGTAATGATTAAGTAGCCAAAGGACGCTCAAGCTAAAAAAAATTAATTTTAATTTGATAATTTTATTTAATTTTATTTAATTAATTAATTTTAATAATTAAATATCTCATTATTACGTATTACTTGTTTATCAAAATGGCGAACGACTTCTTTCTGTTGAGTAAAAATATTTAAATTAAAAAGAGACGAATAAAATAAAAAAAAGATTTAAAAAAAATGCTTTTATTTAAATTGAGCTAAAAAGAGAGAAATAAGAAAGAAATAATTTAATTGTTCTTGTTAAAATTTTTTAATATTTGACTTAAAATAAAAGCGTGGGGCGCTTCGAAGTGATTCCGAGGCTCGCGCCCCACGCTTTTATTTTAAGTCATAAATATTAAAAAATTTTAACAAGAACAATTAAATTATTTCTTTCTTATTTCTCTCTTTTTAGCTCAATTTAAATAAAAGCATTTTTTTTTAAATCTTTTTTTTTATTTTATTTTTATTTTAAGCTTTTTAGTCTTTTAGTCTTATCAAAAATCATCAATATGATAAAGTACCACATTAGTTTGGCCTGTATTGATTTGGTTCAATTGAAAAATTATTCATTATCATAAAAAATGACTCGTAAATATCAAAATTTCAAAACTATATTATAGTTAATAGGGCCTTATTTGCGTGAGGCTTCAAATTAAGTACCACATTAGTTTGGTCTATTTTGATCAAAACCACCATATAGTGGCGTCATCAAAAATGACTCTTAAGTATTACATTTCACACCTTTAGCCCATCAGGAAGTCTTTTGAAATTACATTAATTCGCGAAGGGTTTCAAATAAAGTACCACATTAGTTTGGTCTATTTTGATCAAAACCACCATATAGTGGCGTCATCAAAACTGATCCTTAAGTATTACATTTCACACCTCTAGCCCATCGGGAAGTCTTTGGAAATTACATTAATTTGCGAAGGGTTTCAAATAAAGTACCACATTAGTTTGGTCTATTTTGATCAAAACCACCATATAGTGGCGTCATCAAAAATGACTCTTAAGTATTACATTTCACACCTCTAGCCCATCGAGAAGTCTTTTGAAATTACATTAATTCGCGAAGGGTTTCAAATAAAGTACCACATTAGTTTGGTCTATTTTGATCAAAACCACCATATAGTGGCGTCATCAAAAATGCCTCTTAAGTATTACATTTCACACCTCTAGCCCATCGGGAAGTCTTTTGAAATTACATTAATTCACGAAGGGTTTCAAATAAAGTACCACATTAGTTTGGTCCATTTTGGTAAAACCAAACTCACAATTTGCGTCATCAAAAATGACTCTTAAATATCAAATTTCACACCTCTAGCTCATCGGGAAGTGTCCTTAACAAAGCCATAAAGTTGGTGACCTTGAAAGAGTAAGTTAAATAAAAGCATTTAATTAAAAAGAAATTATCAATTTATATAATTGAAGGTTTACTTCTTTTTAAATTCGTATGGTAAAGTTCACGATCATTAAAACAAAGGATTTTACTTTATTATACAGGAATTTTATTGCCAGACAACTGTTGTGTGCACATTCTCACAGTTTCGGTTCGAAAAGGACCATCATCAGGCCTGAAATATACAAATTGTTCTCTTAAACTTCATGCAACACCGGGCCAATCTCTCATATGGTTACATATTCATTCTCTTCACAATACCGTACATTGAAGAAACATCACAATTATGATTTTTTTTAATATAAATTTTAAGAAGACAGATAATATTGTTCTGTTCAAAATTTCGGACCGAAACTATGAGAATGTGCAATAAAATTCCTGTATAATAAAGTATAATACTTTTGTTTTAATTATCGTGAGCTCCATCATACGAATTTAAAAAGAAGTAAAAAACCTCCAATTATATAAATTAAAAATATTTATTTAAAAAAAAAATGAGAGGGAAAGTTTTATAGTTTCGTTGGTCAATTTTTCCCATGAGTCGTGTAATTTTTTTTTTTTTTCTTTTTTTTTTTTTTATTAAGGTCCTTCTCGGCATCTAAGGCCATTTAGACCCCATCCCTATTTATTTCAAATGATTTGTAATCAAATCAAATGAAATAAATTTTTCTCGCTTGGGATGGGAAGCGAACCCGGGACTCCGGTGCGAGAAGCTAATGCTTCCCACTGAGCCACGGCTCCCGGGAGTCGTGTATTATTTTGGTAAATGTTAATACAAAAAGTGTGTTATTAAAGCACCGCAGGTAGATGCTTCACTTATGAACAATGAACACTAACTGATCAGTTCATTGTTCAAATTGAATGCATACGAACACACTTTTTGTATTATTTGTCTTTTATTTCTATTAAAATTCTAAATCAATTAATCGAAAGAAGAATTTTTTTGAAAGAATGTTGTAAATCTGGTGTCAAAATAAAATAAAAATACTCTGGTTAGTGGATAACTGTACGTGCTTTAGAATTTGTTCTGATATTCCAATACTGTACCTGAGATGACCCGGGGGACTCTGACTCGGGGTGGTGGTGGTGGTGGTGGTGAGGGCGGGCAGGAAGCAATCGGGGAGGCCAAGTTCAAGTTCTTCAATTGCGGGTCCATTACTTTCGTCCGGACTCGAAGGACTCCAGCCTAAAGAATCTGAAGTTGTTTCAGCCGACCATGAAGATCGTTTAGAATCCTCGGATGAATAATGCCAGCGTGCACTATCTGGTGTCTGTATTTTCGGATATTTAGGACGAACTTTAGCAGTGGGCGCCCAATATGGTGGACAATCAACCGCCCTCTCCCTGGCCGGGTCCGGTTCATAAGAGGCCAATTCAAGTATGATATCTTGATTATTCTTGAGGTAGTGTACCTGTACGGGAGGACGGCGTGGTGGTGGATACCGCGGTGGAGTTTTACTCCTGGCTACAAATGAATCCGGCACGTCGACGGCCATCTCACGATGGGGACCCGTCGTCGTCTGGTCCAGGGCCAACATCATCATGCGAGAGGCATCATCCGAGTCGACCAGCGTCCCGGAACTTCCTTTCGTTGCATCCAACCCTTTAACGCCGCCGCCGCCGCTCCGAAGCCTAAAACAAACAAATTATGCAATTTCTCATTATACAATGATAATATAAAGTTTAATCTTAGAACAATGTTAATTTCATAATATTTATTTTATAGTAAACTTCAATATAGTAAACAAGAACACCCTTAACCTTCAAATTAAAAAAAGACGCGTAAATAACTACCTTGTAAATAACTGTAAATAATCAACCACTGATAAAAACAGGTTAAAAGATTTTATTTCATATTTTTTTTGTGTTTTAGAGCATTGACGCTATTGATTTCTTATTATTTAGTGAATAATATAATCAAAATGTTAATAAAATAATTAAAAAATGAAATTCAAAAATTAAATATGGTAACCTAACCTACAACTGTCATTTCATTTGTAAGTATATTTATTATTTTCTTTAATTAATTAACATCAGGTAATTAAATTAAGTTTACTTTTATTTTTTTACTTTCTGGTATAGAATATAAAGAGAAAGTATTGTAATCGTAAAAAAATTCTACTTCGAGATTTTAATGTTTCTCCACGTTTTAAAATACCATTTTGGGCATTATGTCTGTGTGTGTGTGTGTGAACACGATTGCTTAAAAACCAAAGCAGCTAGATGAAATTTGGTATATGCTCCTTACACTAAAATTGTAGATTTCTATCAACTTTTGGAGTAAATACGTCACTTGGAAGTAGTACTTTACCTAAAAAGTTCTTTCAGAAATTTTGAAATTTTCAATTTTTTTGTTATATTATGATAAATTACTCTATTTTAAAAAGTTTTTATTCTTTGACTTTTTTCCGAAAACTGAATAGTTTTTGAAATAATCACAGAAGAAAATGACATTTTTCGTAAATTTTGAAAAAAAAATCAAAACAAAATCATACAGGGGCAGTGGAGGATCCAAAGGTGTTTCTCGTGGGGGGGATAATCTGGTGTGACTGGTCGCACAGCACACAATTTTTTCTTAATTTCGGTAATTTAAAGTCGCATTCTGTACTTGTTTGCCAGAATATAAATACAAATCAAATTTTTAACTATTATTCCAATAATATTCAAAATAAATGTTCAAAACGTTATTAGAAAGTTAATAAATCCGTTCTCCACACTAATATAGAGGGGGGTAATAATTCCGCCGGAAGTGGGCATGACGAGAGTAGCGAGGGACTCAACCCCTAAATAATTACTCTAAAAACGGATGTCTCTCTTACGATACGTTCCAATGAACATGTTATACCCTACACTCTATTCCATATACAGGTTAACAAATTGTTAAATATTTATAGAAAAATAAATGAAAGTATTGACTCATTCATAAATAATCGATGAGTGTGCCGCATTTGTCAGGCGAGACGATATACCGGTAAATATCTTTAAGAAATAATATTACCTTTGCTAATCGAAAGTCGCGTTCTGTGCATGTCCCACCAGATTTTTTGTGTTGTCATTTGACGATTTAGTTTCGCCGATATATTAGAAACCATGATGTAAAATTGATAAACATGGGAAAATATTTATATGTTGTTACCATGGCAACCATTTCTCCTATCTTTCCTGTGAAATACAAGAGTAAATTGGTCTTCAGAAGATTTCAATGCCAAAATGGGAATATACATTTTAAAGAGCATCTAAAAATTATATGATTTTTGAATTTTAATCAAAATCGTTGGAGCGAATTTTGAGAAAATGGAAAAAAACTGAAAAAGTACATAAGTAAAGTATTAGTACTCTTTGGCTGATTTTGTTTAAAAGCTTATTTTCACGTTCCAGGGGAGTGCTTAACTTAAATATAAAATTTCAACCTTGTTGTAGGTCTTTTCATTCTTGAGATATTTTGTTTACAGACAGGGGCCTCAAAACGTATTTCCATCAAAATCTCGACATCGAATTTTTGACATGAAACCAACACTTTCTATATATCTACATATATATTTAATAGAAAGTAAAAATTACAATTACTCTGTGTTATTAATACATATAACATACATACATTGACATAAGTCGATATTTTTTTAAAACAAGTGGATTCGATGTAAAAATTAGGATAGAATAAGACATGTTTTTTTTTTTTCTTAATTCAAACCTAAAGCGACGTTTCGGTCGCCTATGCGACCATCTTCATGGCTCCTTTATAGCCATGCAGGTGGCAAAACTGCTCTTAATCTGTCTTTAGTTGGTCCATATTCTAAACACGCGTTTTATTTTCCACATACTCTACTCTTAATATCTATATAATATAAAAGATGGTTATTTTATTCAAAAGAACAGCCCCCTCCCTTTGCACCCATGAAGATGGTCACATAGACGACCGAAACGTCGCTTTAGGTTTGAATAAAATAAAGAAAAAAAAACAACCATGACTTTTATTCTATTCTCCAAAATAATATTATTTTAAGTAATTGTCTGGTAAAATTTTCTGGATAGACGAAAAATTAAACTGAAGATGGTGTTAAGCCGGGGCCGAAAAGTTGTTCTAAATTCTTCTTGTTATTGAAAGATAATTCCCCCTCCCCCTCTTTGTTTTATCTTCTTGCATAATTATTCCTTGAAAATGACGTCACTCAGGTTAACAGAAAAAGTTTTAAAAAAATTGAGACAGAAGAATGTATAATTAATTAATGAAAGAGATAATTCACAAAAAAAAAAAAAAATATAGAATAAACGCTCTCATTATTTTCTATGAATATTTTCCCGGAGAAAGAGAGTACAGAAGAAGGAAGGATTGTGTATTCGTGGTATGGTATGTGTGCGCGTGTCTGTCCGTCCTCCGTGCCTTGGTGACAAAGCCTAGAGAGAGAGAAAGCTTGAGGCTCCGCCCTTGAGGAGGGCGTCATCGCAGAGATTTCAACGAACGAATAGACAAGGTGATTTAAACGCCCTCCACGGAAATTCCATTCAAATTTCCTCTTTTCTTTGGCTAAATGAAAAAAAAAATAATAATAATAATTTAAAAACAAATTGTATTTTTGATTTGATGAATAAACTAAAGATGTCCCCCTGATTTAATATTTTTCTCCCATATTTTTGGTCCAGGCATATTTGTAGTATTGTAAGCATGATTATAAAAATTGTGACTACATTAACTATTATTTTTATTTTATAACAACAATACATGCTTTATCAATGTATTTAATTTAATATTGTTGTATTATTAAAATATAAATAAACATTTTGCCTGTTTCTAAATACTAATTTTTTATGTTCATTCCGCGCTCTGTAACTATATAATAATCTAAATTTTGTTCAGATAAATTCGTAACCAGTGATTGATAAATAAATGATAATTATTTAATAAAATTTATAAACAAAAAGTAATAAAAAAAGGACAATGGAAGAAGGCAGTAAATTCTCAGGTATGTAATATGCGTATATTTTTATTTTAATAAAAGTAGTTACGTACTTATTAGTATTTTTAAAATAATTATTTTTTTTTAGGTAGTCCGATGACTGTAAGGAGTTTATTTGTAACCAACAATTTCATTAATACTTGAATTTGGCAAATTTCTATGAAGGTATCAAAAGGAGAAGTGAATCAGTCCACAGGGAGCGGTAAATAGTTTCAAAGAATCACGAATGAATTCTTTTGAAACCAGGTAAGAATAATAATAATTAAAACGTTTGTTTTACATCAATCCGTTAGTTAGTTAGTTAGTTAGTGTAATTTATCCCCCCCCCCCGTGGCCGAGACGGCTAAAGTTGTTGACAAATGTCACTAATTATAGTCAAGCCAAAGGGTCGCGGGTTCGGATCCAATTAATTTTTTAAAATCATTTGGATACCAAATTTTATATATATAAATAAATATGCCTGGATCCCCTAAAATATCGTTTCTAAATAAAATGTGTATCGTTAAAAGTCTAAGATGCCGAAAAGACTAAAAAAAAAAAAAAGATCGATTAATAAGTCCCAGGAATAACCAACAATTAAAACCATTTTTTTTTTTTTTTTTTAATGATTTTCATAATGTGTTGTGTGCTTTCGCACACACCGTATTCTCCAGAATTGGCCTATTGGTGGGGAAAAGATTTCGCTCCCAATGAAGCAGTGATTAATGCTTATTTTAAAACCAAAGAAAAATCGATCTATTACTCAAAAAAAAAAAAATAGAAAAAATGTTTATAAAATTCATTCAACTTGCTCTGGGAAAATTCTAGTCTACCTGTCAGGCAGGAAAAGCAGAGGGGCCATGTCATGCATGCATGCAAGGTGTTTTTGGGACGTGCTCTCAAAGGGAGAAGGGAGAAGGGGGAGGGAGAAGGGAGAAGGGAAAAGGGGAAGCTCTCTCCAGGTGGTTCTGTTCTGTTCTGTTCTGGCTCTTGTTTATCCATTCAATGGAAGGTAAAAGGTCTCGCTCACGTCCATTTCAACAAAGAAGCTTTTAACTGAGGAATTTTTATATTTTATAAATAAACGAAATGAAATTCCTTTCTTAGAACAACATAGCGCACGTACACGTGTACAGCAAGCGCAAAATGAGTCACAATTAGCCGATTTGAAAGAATTATCAAATGATTAGAGAGAAGATAATGAATCAATATGAATATGCATATCTTTTAGGCATTTAATCGATAATAAATACCGATTAATTTGCTTAGTCAAAAACAATTCCAACTAATATATTGAAATATATAACCTTGTGTTTTTAAATTTAAATCACCTCATTATAATTGTAATTCATTTTTTTCATTAGAGTCTTAAAACCAACGTTTCGGTTTTTTGGTTATTGTAACAGAACTCATGTCTTTTTCAAATACATAAAGACTTGATCAAAGCTCCGATTGAAATCGAAACGTTCGTTTAAAATGTCTATCTCCCACTTTGCTCTTCAACTATTCTAAATAAATTTATCACAAATAAAATGTCTCTAAAATTTTTTAATTTTCTAAATATTTTATTGGGAAAAAAATAAAAAGAAATTTTAGAAAACGATACTTAAGTCAACAAATTTATTTAAATTTATAAATAATTTGTATTTATGTTAAAGTTTACTTAGAAATATTAAAAATCCTTATTTTTTCATATAAAACAAAAATTTTCTTTGGACATTTCGGTCGCATCGCATTAGCCATCTTCAGTGAAGAAGCTGCAAATTGGCATAAAATAAAAAGAAGAAGTTCATGTATATTTAAAATTTGTATCTGCAGAATATTGATGAGCCAAGCAAATTTTTTAGTTAAATAGTTTTCGAGATGTCTAACTGTGAGCTTGAAATTAAATTCTGACCATTGATTTAACAAATTTGTGAGCATGTTTGTTGAGACGTTTGACCCACCAGCTTCACAAATTTGTTAAGTTTATTTTATTT
>JAKCPI010016396.1:0-33384 GCA_023213315.1 Euborellia annulipes | reverse complement strand
AAATTTATTAGAATAATAAAAAACCTATATGAAAAATCAAATATCAGGATAAAATCTGATGGTCATTTTACCGATTCAGTTAGAGTCTCGCAGGGGGTGTTACAGGGTGAGACCCTTAGTCCTCTGTTATTCTCAATTTTGTCTCCGATATAGAAGATCATTTCAAAGATCTCGGATGCAGCGGACTCCCTTTGGACAACTGTACGGAAGTTCTATCCCTGCTCTACGCTGACGACCTCGTTCTGCTGAGTGACACACCAGCGGAAGTCAACAAGAAGCTAAAGCCCTGAATTATTTTGTCAAGAAAACGAACTCACGGTAAACTCCGAGAAAACGAAAATAATAATATTCCACAAAGGCCGATTCTCCGGGCAAAGAAATTACCTATACAAGGGAAGCCCTGTCGAATGTGTGGAGAAATATACCTACTTGGGTCTCCCTCTTACAAGAAGTGGTATACATCTGGAAGCAACAAAGAACTTTATGAGTGAGCTAGTCTCGCAACTGGTCGTGTGCTGGCTCTGCTTGCAAAAACTAAAAGAACAATTCCTGGGAAACCTGCAAGAAACTTTACGAAGCCATGGAACCAGCACACTTTTGTACGCGTCACCAATCTGGAGCCTGAGGTACCTGGAAAAAATTGAAAGGTCTCCAGCTCAGTTTCTTCAAGCGGCTTCTCTGTCTACCTGTGAACACGCCGGACGCTATTGTTAGGTTGGAGACGGGAAGTGTGAAGCTCTCTTATACTGTACTGAGGTCAACACTGGAACTGATATTGAGAATACTCAGTATGGAGGAGACGAGATATCCAAGTCTCTCCTATAAAAAACAACTCTCCCTACATTCTGGGAGCAATGAAGCCTATAATTGGATCGACCAAGTGCGCCTTCTGCTGACTGCGGCGGGATTTTCTGATCTAGACCTCCAATGTCGAGTCTCGGTGAGGGAGGCAATTGGACGGCTGTCTTCGTACAAGGATGTCCTAATAAGAAGAGAGCTTGGAATTTGTCAACAACAGTACCTTTACGTACTTTTACAAAAAACCTTTCTTCATCGATTGATACTGAGACTTTTGGACCTCAGGTTCACTTCGGCTTGAATGTCAACTTTTTCATTATAAGGGTGCTTAGTCAGGTCCGGACTGCTAACAAGTTTAGTATTAAATTCTTTTTTAACAAAATTTTATACAGAATAGAACAGCAAAAAATGTGTACTCTCTGCAATATGAACACAAGTGAAACTATTATCCATATACTTTGTGAATGCCCTCTTTATTCATCATTGAGGAAGCACTACTTGCCTGGCTTCAATCACACGGTGGGCTTGAGTGGGGTGGCAATGTTCTTGGGAGAGATAACGTCTGCTCAGGCAGGGTCATTAGCTTATTTTATAAAAGAGGTATTAAAATTGAGAGCATTCATTATGCAGGAATAGCCGGCAGCAGATAGGGCTTGTATATTTGTGATGTAAGGAAAAAAAAATGGAAAGAGGATGAAAAATATATGTATGTATGTTGATTTAAAAATTGTAAAAAGAAAAAAAATGGAATCCAATTTGATAGACAAAATGTCTTATACAAATTTGTAATAATAATAATAAATAATAATAAATACATAAAAAACTTATTTAAAAATAATAATTTATTTGTCCCATTTGCGAATCTTCGCGGCCCCCCTGCGGGTAATTCATGGACCCCTAGGGGTCCGCGACCCACCACTTTAGGAAGCACTGATCTATAATTATAATACGTTAACTCCGAACCTCTGAGGGTTATGATCTTGTAAGGAAACATGTAATAAATATTATTTTGTTTTATAGGCTATATTATTTTAAAGCGAACAAATTTCCTTCGGCGATTGAACGTTGTGTTCTGTTCTTATCACACCATTTTTGTTTTTTTTTAAATAATTTATTTGAAAATGTCCCTGAGCCTGGCATTTCGCCTCTTTTAGAGACTGGCTCATTCGTTCTATTGATAATAGCGCCATTCAGTCTAATTAGATTGGAAAAAATAGAAATAATAGGCCAATTGCATTCATTTATTCCATTTCTTGCACAATTCATCGGTTCGTTTTCGTTTTTGTCACACAGGCATTATGGGAATAAAGAAGAACAGAGAAATTATTATATCAAATACTATTCGATCTAAAAGAAATAAAATATTTATTTTAACCGATAAATCTTCTTCTTCTTCTTTATTATTCCCGCAGTGCGGGGTTGGCGGTAAAGGGGCTGGCGGAATGAGTTTTTTGCGACGGGAAGAATTAGAACAGGCCGGCCCGTCGTACGGTCTGACGCCTGTTGAAAATATAGAAGGGAGGGACAGACATGTAAAGAATAGAAGGACTGCCAGTCCCAGCTTGGGTAGCTCGTGGTCGCCATTCACGTACCCACAAGATGTGGGCCCCTAATCAATAATTAAACCGATAAATGATTGCCAAAATAAAACAAAATTAATTTTGGAATCATGAAATGTAGAGATTTAAAAAATCTGGTGTTACAGCACGCAACTTTCTCTTAATAAGTGTGATATTTTATCAGTTACACCAGATATTCTCCCTTTTGGTGTATAAAAACTAGGAACCGACCGAATATTCGGTTTCGGCCAAAAACCAACCGAAATTTTCGGCTGGCCGAAACCTCATTTTGAAAAGATGGGATGAGACTCGCACGCAAAAAAAGGGTAAATGATTTCCACGTGAGGAAGAAAAAAAATTTTCTGCAAGGCGGGAAAGGGGCGGAAAAAATTTTGTCTCCCCAAAAAAGGTAGAATGATATGAATTTTGTATAGGAAATACAAGTTCTGGTTTCGGCCTTTTAAGCATCACGCCACTTATATAGGGAGAGAAAGTTGGATTCATGTCAACAATTCCATGTCAAGATTTTGATGGATCTTCACGTTTTGAGGTCCCCTGAATCCAAAAGTGGTTTTCGCGACATGGTCTGTCTGTGTGTTCAATTTTAAGCATGAAGGAAGTGAGCTAGGAGGTTGAAATGTTATATTTAAGTGTGTGTGTGTTGTTACATTAGCGACTCTTCGCGCTCTTCTGCGAGTAATCCATGGCCCCCTAGGAAGGGTGCGATTATGTTGGAGCTGCGATAAGAGCATAGCAAAGAAAATAGAAACATGCTTTTGAATAGAGCTGTTTATATTGAGAATTGTTCTTTGATCCCGATTCATTTTCTTTGCGCTTATCGACGCTCTGATCGGAGATGGATAGACATTTTAATAAGTGAAGTATTTCCAGGCCCTCATTGGGGAATAAAAAAAAGAGAAAAATTTTCATAATATATTTTTCTAGACAAACTATTGAATGAAGTGGCACAAAAAACACAAACAAATTGTAAGTTAATCTACAGTATTTTTTTTTTTTTTTATTTAAAATAAATAAATTTCCTTACTATTTGTTTGACGTTTTTCTGCCACTTCAATTCAATCAACTTTTAAATCTATTTATATTTAAAATATTTAATATAATATCTAATAATCTTAATAATGGGTTTATTTAATTAATAAACAAATTAATAATTAATAATTTAGGCTAATATTTTAATTTAATTTAATATATTAATAAATTTAACAGTTAAAATATATTTATTTAAAATCATAGTGAATTTTGACAGATACGAGGTTATGTTCAAAACCTTTTCTGTCAATTACAACATTATGCAGACTTAACAAAATCTTCACCTCCGATCAGCTCCATCCACACCAATATTCACTTTTTCTATTAATATCTTGAAGCAAATACCAATTTATAGATATATTCGTAGGAAAAACGTTTTTTTTTTCTTTATTAATCTACAACACATTCCCCGCCAGAGTAGTGGAGAGGGTGATTGTTGGTATTATTTACTATACTAATGGATGGATGTTGTTTATTTTTCAGCCAAGAAATTGCCGAACGACGTGAACGTCCGTGGCGTGTTCGCTTGCAATGAACTAGACCTTGAAGAGGTCAACGTGTACGGCTTCGATTATGACTACACCCTCGCCTGCTACAAGCCAAGCATGGATTATCTTCTCTACCAGCTTGGAAGGGATATTCTCATCCACAAATACAAGGTAGTGCCAGCCTTTAAAGCCACCTAATCAGAAATGCGCCCGTGTCAATGACCTCCTATCAAGTTCAAGGTTAAGTTTAAAAAAATGAGAATATACATTTCAAAAAAATAAATTGATTTATGATCATGTACAGTGAGTGTCAATATTAAGTCCCACTTATGCGTTTTCTACTTGTAATTATTTCGAAAAGAAGAAATTAATGGCTGAGTGATAATCAACAGGAAGGTAGATGAAGGCAGCCAGCAAAGAACAAAAACTTTATTTAAATATCGTCTACGTTTCGGGAACGCGTCGCTCCCATCTTCAGGACGATAAATTGTTAATGTTGTTTAGGTTGATACATGTAGGTCATACAAAATTTGCATATACCATTAAATGTATGTTTAATTGTCTATGAGAATCGTAGTAGGTGCCTGGGCTTAATTTATTGTTAAATGGGCCCGAAACATCAGCACTGATCAAGATTAAAAGACTGAAGATGGGAGCGATGCGTTCCCGAAACGTCGACGATATTTAAATAAAGTTTTTGTTCTTTGCTGGCTGCCTTCATCTACCTGTTCCTGTTGTAATTATTTCATTGTTTTTAAAAAAAGATTATATATTTTTTAATGGGATCTTTCATGGTTCAAACCTTGATAATTTCTTTTATAAAAACAATGAAATAATCAAAAGTAGAAAACGTATGCATAGGACTTAATATTGTCCCTCACTGTATTTTGACATTTTTTTGTTCATTTTGCGTATACAATTTGATTGTTGGAATGTACTGAAACAGACAAAGAAAAGTTTCTTTTTAGTTTTGCATATTTATCTCTTTTTCTATAAATAAAATTCGTATTATTAGATTACTATTAAAAAGAGTCTATTATAATTAGAAATACTCTTTGAATAAACAAAAAATCTTGTGTGTTGGTGGAACAGCACACTCTTACCCTTCGGCAAGAGAAAGTTTTGTACTGTGCTTGTCCCACCAGATCCCTATATAATAAGATCATGTCAATTTTGTAAGAAACTATTCAAATTTTAAGGGAATAAAGCGTCCTGTTTAAGGCCTGAGCTTATAACAATATACAATCGGGCTGCTTTATAATTTCATCTTTTTACAATTCTGTTTGAAGTATTTTGCTTTTGTTAAGGATTAGCAGAGTCTTTTAGATAAGAGAGGTCCCTTCCAAGTCCCCCAAAAAATTATCTTCATCTTCTTTTAAAGCCCTTCGATGCAGTGAATAAATGGCCTTTGCTCTAGCAGCTTGTGGTCATTTAAAAAAAAAATTATTTTTCACTGTATCTTGAAAGTGGTAGAAAATAAAAGGAAACATTCTCTGATTTTAATATTACTGAATGATGCCCAAATGATTTATAGAAAAGTTTCTTGAATCAGGTGGCGAATAGCTGAGCAGGACAAGGACCTGGGTTAGATCGTTCGTGTTCGCGAAATCTCCTCGTCGGGATTGAGAGGTGCGAGATAATCTCGCAGACACAAACGAGTCAATTTCAATTCTTGAATGTTGGATACGTTGATTACGAGGATGAAATTTCCTTTTCTTCTAAGTAATTCAACTTGAGCAACTTCAATTCTCGACTAGTTTCAATTTTATCACAGGAAATAATTTGCAAAATGTATGAGTGAGTGGCAAATATAATATTATTCTTTTCTGGACGGTTTTTTGCTTGAGGATCGAATTTGTCAATTTTCTGAAATTTCATTCATGTTTTCTCTATTTTAGAAGATATCTGAAAGAAATTTTTATTCTAACTAATAATATTGAATTGAAATTATCCGCATCGCTGGCTTTTTATATATTTATTATAAAGTCAGATGTATAGAGAGCACATCTTTCGTCAAAAAAAAAAAAAAAAAATTGAATTAGTATTGACTCTAATCAGTTAATTATGAGAATATCAAGTTAGTGTACTATTTACCTTTCATTTAAGAAATTTTTTCTCTTTTCTCACACAAATATTCACTAATGAAAAGTAAACACTAAAAAAATTATCTCTTTTAGTTTTCCGACAATAATTATTTACTTATTGAAAATATTTAAATGACTCAATTGTGTTATGATTCCTGTCCTGAAAAAAAAATTTCTATTAGCCTTAGTTCTAATCAGTTAATTTAGAATTAGAGTTCTAATTTATTTGTTTACCTTAGATTTTCCAAAAAAATATTGAAAATTTTCTCTCTTCTTCTCACTTGAACACACTCACATAAACACTAAATAAAAAATAAACACCAAAAAAGATATTTTCATCTACTACAACAAAAAGTGTATGTAGTAAATGAAAATAATAAAAAAAGAAAAGTATATATATATATATATATTTGATGAATATATATATATATTTTTAAACCGTAAACCGAGCGGGAGTCTGAGGAAATCGTATCAGTGAGAATGAACGTGATTACGGATTGCGAGCAAGCGAGTGCGGGGGCTGAAGTGGAAGAGATCCTACCTAGCCTAACACAAGAGAGAGAGAGTATTTGTGACCCCGTCTCCACCATCAGATCGGTGGAGCCCTCGGGTCTGTCCCTAGCCTCCAAAGAGTGCAATTTGGACCCTCCAGGCTATTCCTGGAGAAACTGCACCCTTCCCTGACTCGCTTCACTCACAGAGCCACCTCAAACCCACCCTCAAAGATGCGAAAACATCAGACTCCCGAGTGCGTCAACGAAAGACGTTCGCAAAACACAAGAACACTTGGAACCTGGGCTTCGATCTTTCTATCAGATCTGGCCGCATCTCCTTATGAACCGTTAATGGAATAAATCAACGAGAATATCTTTCTTTTTAGCTCTCTGTTTGGATCCTAAATTAAAAGAACAAATCAAGGCATCCTAACAAAACAACCAACGAGCTAAAAGGCACCTGGAGCTAATGACAACAACAACTATCCAACAGAGGGCTAAAATGAAAGTATTCACGTTGGTTTCTCCACTATTGGATTCACGAAAAGAAGCTACAGGTTCAAAAATCCCCCAAAAATCCCTCTCGTTGATTCGTTGGCATGGTGCACCCTCCACCCCTCTAGATTTAAACATCTAAGGTGTAAAAATAAACTTTCTAAATTATAAATATCAAAAAAAGTGAATACAATTAAATTTGTATTCGTTTAGCAATCACACCTGAGAGAATCCCGCGGCGGGAGAGGCACTCTCGCCTGTCAGCTGAAAAGAAGAACATCCTAAAAAGCTAATCTAATCTACCCCCTTCAATATTCTTGCACCATGCTTAATACCTTTGTTCTGGTGACCCTCAGGAATCTGTAACAAAAAAGAAAAAATGAAATTAGAATCAGATATATTTTTGGATTTATAAGGGTATGTTTAGAGAATAAAATATTCACCTCCTGAGGGGTTGACGGTCGCTCGAAGCTCCTTGCCTGGCCCTCGTAGAGCTGATCCATCGAAGCTCCCTTGCACTCGTAGAGCTGATCCAGTTGATTGCACTAATTGAACACTGAACACTGAGCACTGGGGAAACACAAACCTGCAAAAGAGAAATTGGCTCGAATTAACATTATGCTGACCTTTTTTTTCTATGATAGGGAACTTTTTCGGTTTTTTTTTTTTGTTCTCTTTCTATTCTTTTTATTAGCCAAAAATAGAGATGGCAAAGCCAGTTTGATCCAATAACGAAAATATCGGGACCCCTGGAAGTTGTTTCAAATTAAATTTGAATCCCCAACCGAGAATTCCTTAAGTTGCCTAATATTTGTTTTAAATATAGGCCTGTAGTTGTTGAATAAATAAAATAACTTACTAAAATATATATTTTGAACAGGCTCAAGAGCCGCAGGTTGCTGACGAATAAAATTTTATCCGAAACGTCTCCTTTTCGGCATTTGGCATAAGGCCCTCTTTATTTTCTGCTCTCTTCCAATCTATATATATATACGTGATATATATACTTATGAGATGAAGATTTTTCGTAATTCTCTCCTTTCTTCCTTTCTGCTATTGCCTGCCTGCGCTTGTCTGCTCAATCTTTAAGCATCGCATTTAGACATGCAGAGAGGGCTTGACGAGGATAACAGGGCACTCGGGTCGCTCCGGGCCGGGATTCTTATAGTTTCTACATTTTGGCAAGTACATTTACATTTTATAGTTAGATACATTCATTAAGTATCAATCTATAGATTAGAATAAAATATATTTGCGAGAAATGCATTATTTGGAAATAAATCCCTGGGCACTGTACTCTTTTAAACTTTATTTATAAAATCATAAAGAAAAATTGATTTCACTAGATTGCTTTCTATGATATGAACTTTTTCGGGTTTTTTTTCTCTCTCCATTCTTTTTATTAACCAAAAATAGAGGTGGCAAAGGCAATTTGATTCAGATTTCTATAAAAATAACGAAATATGAAGGTGGCACTTGCCTATAAAAACGTAAGTTATTTTAAAAAACTCCTGAATTCATTCATATATATTTTAATTTTCTTGAAACATATGGAAATTTCATTTATTAAAGTATTTTTCAAAAAGAATTTTATTTGCTTTATTTATATATTTTATTTGCTGCTCTCTTCCAACCCATAACATCAACAGCAATTTCTCTTCAGCTTATATATATACACACACACAGAGAGATAATTTAGTAAATATTTGGCATAATTGGGATAAAAAGCTCCCTAGCAGATGTTTTCCACGATTTTACAAAAATATTTTTAGCCTCCCAATTTAAGGATTTAACAGTTTTTCCTGGGCTGTCCATAATGTCCTCTATAAGGATGAATTTATCAAAATCAAATAAACATAAATATATATATATAATACTAATTATTATATATATATATATATATACACGCGTCTGGCGAGTGACTCTGAGAAACTGTTTTAAAACATACACAAATAATTGTATCATATGTATATATATAGAATGGCTTCTCATGCATTCTATTATTTTGTAAAACGCTCCACAATCGATGGTTTGTGTTAGGCATACCGAAATATCTGCATACTTAAATTATTTTTAAGTGGAACTCCTTGTATATATTGCATATTTGGATTGCCCGGTCAATTTTAGTGGGACTTTATTAAACATACTTGGTCATTATTAATAAATATCTATTATATTTTATTTGTTAAACTTTGAGTTAAAAATCCTTGTCAATATTCAAGCATAAATAATAAGTTGTCTGTAACTAAATTGAACTTGAAAATCACAGGATTAGAGACCAAAAGTTGAACAAATTAAATAAAAGAGAAATTTTCTTTTATTTTTTATTGATGAGAATCAGTGAGATCCAATATATATATATATATATAAATGGGGATATAAATTCATAAATGATTTTGATAAATCCATTCTCTTCTCTTTCAAATTAGAAAATCATCTTTTATTTTAAATATACAAATTGATTTTTTCTAAAATATATATATATATAAGCATGTCAGCATTATAAATATTCGTTTAATAATTTTTAAAAGAAGCTTAAAAAGGGGAAAAGATAAATATTATCTGATTCCAAAATGAAATCAAAACTATTTGGAAACTTATTTTTTTAAATAAAAGAAAAAAATATTTAGGATTACAACTGCATCACAATAAGATCTATTTATTATTATTTTAAATCATATTTAATTAAGAAACAAGTGTAAAATGAATTATATTAAAGTTTGAAGTTTTATTACCTGTACAGTCTGATTTTGTTAATTTGGAACACAGAATATATTTAAAATTCACTCAGATTTAAGAAAATAATTAGAGAAATTGAAATAATGAAACACAATCAAGAATTTATCAAAGAATATAAATAAACAAGAAATATGCAAAGAGATGAAAGGTTAACTGGGCAACTCACATACACACATAAAATGATTTAATTTGTTAGAAATAAATATTACATAATAAAATCATGCAAAATGGATTAATTATCAAAAGAAATAATTAAATTTACCTTTAAACTGTGCTGAAATAAATGATGAGATGGGCACACACGTGTACATGAGGGCACAAACAAATTGACAGGTCAGAGAGGTTGCCAAAATGGACGACACACTCTTTGACAATTAATCATATTAAAAATTTCTAAAAGGAAAAAAAAAAAAATTATAAAATAAATTATTCTAACTTTAAAAAATAATTTAGAATAATTTTTTAATTAATTTTTCATTTTTCTTTTTTTTTTTTAAACGCACTTTTTTTAAAACACTCTTTTATCATTACACTCACATACACAGTCTTTTCGGCAATTTAGGCCATATAAGACTTTTTATGATAATCGTTATTATAAATTTGGTATCCAAATGGCTTTAAAAAAATCATTGGACTGCCTGGAATCCGAACCCGTGACCCTTTGTATACAAGGCAGGCGCGCTACCAACTACACCAAGCCCAAGGGCTTAATTTTTCATTATTAAAAAAAAAAAAAAAAATCGGTGCCACGAAGTGCACACCCGCCAGGAACGGCTGATTATAAGTCAGCTAATTTTAATTTCAGTAAAGAAAAGAGAAATAAAATCATTAGTTTCCAATGATTCCAACATTATTTTATTTATTTATTATTTAGAAAAGGATCATTGATATTTATTAACCTCAAAGGTGAAAAAAAAAATTAGGCACAGCTGGGATTTGAACGCCGGATCTGCCGATTTGTACTCAACATGCCATATCACAGCCCACTTGAGTTTATTAGAAAACGACTCCATTGGGAGTAATTATCATATTATTTAAATTAAATTGCACCTCGTCTACGTGTGTGAGATCGTTATGATGGATAATTACTCCCGATGACGAATTTAACATTAAAATATTCGATTGTGGTGCTGTTATCTAGTGGTATGGCATGCTGAGAACAAATCGGTAGATCCGGGGTTCAAATCCCGACCGTGCCTATTTTTTTATAAAATACAATTTAATAAATATTAATTATAGGGAATGTATTAACATCTCATATAAAGTTTTTTACTTATTAATTGAGAAAAATAATTTTTTTTTACTTTCTCTTACCTATATATTTATTAATAAATATATAATTACGAGGTTGAAATTTTATATTTAAGTTAGGCGCTCTAATGGGACGTGACACGAAGCTTTAGAACAAAATTGGCCAAAGAGTACTAGTACTTTACTGATGCACTTTTTGAATTTTTTTCGATTTTCTCAAGATTCGCTCCTAACGATTTTGATTAAAATTCAAAAATCAATTATTTTTTAGATGCTCTTTCAAATGTATATTCTCATTTTGGCATTGAAATAGTTTGAAGCACACTTTACTCTTGTAGTTGATACGAGAAATATAAATATTTTTTTTTTTTGTTTATTTAACGCAGAGCAAACGGATTTATTATTACGTACATACTGCATGTATTAATGTTTATTTAATATAAATGAATCCACTCGTTTATTATCATTACATCATAGATTTAATTTCTTGTTTATATTCTTTTTTAATTTAGAATCATTTCGGCGTTCTGCCAGAGAGGAAATTTTTGACAAGGACACGCAAAGAAAGAGTAGAGAGCAAGTTGAATGGTCTCTTATTATAAAATCTCCTTCATTTTGAGAGACATGGAATTGAACCTTCTAGACAGAATGTTTGACACATATCTCGGAGTAAAGTTTATTTTTAAATCGCGATTTTCGAAATAAAATGTTTATTCTAGCATTCCTTCTAGGATGTCGTCGGCGTCGTCGTCATCGTCGTTGTTGTTGTTGATATTACACGTTGTCTTTAAAATTGATAAACAAAAATTGAAAGATTTTTTTGACGTCTTACAATCCAGTTATGTACAAAAAAACTTGGATAAAAACACATGAAAAATTATAAGACATAGGGGATGGTATGATATTAAAAATATGTTTTGGATTTTCTATTAAAGAGCATTTTGGAGATGTGTCATATACTACAATATACTACACCTAATGGATACTAATTGTTAAAAAAAAACTCTATTGTTACCTATTGTTATGAGATAAATAAACATATAATTACTTATTTGCAAATAACATTTGTTCTACATTATTTAATATACATTTTACAATTACGAATACATTACAAGATGTTGAGAAATTTTATTTTGAATCTTAAACTGAGGCCGGCCCTTGACCTATATGGCTCAGGGGTAGAGCATTAGCTTCTGGTGCCAAAGGTCGCATTCCGTCCCAGGCGAGAAATTTGTTTCATTTAATCAATTGACGAAGTCTAAATGGTCTTAGATGCAGAAAAAGACCATTTTCTATAGTCTTATTATGGCTATTGTTTAGAAGGGATCTGTTTGAGGAGATCCAGGGCTGAAATTTTATTTATTGTTGCTTTTAGGTCAATTTCTGTAAAATATAAAAAGGGAACCCATATTCAAAAAACACAGGCACAAATTTTACAGTGGCATTTGTTGTTAATATTAACTTAATAGTTCCGAGTTGACCGAGCCGGAGTTCGGCCTTTTTTTATAAAATTGTAAAAAAACTAAAAAAAAGTACATCTGTAGAGTACGAGTACTCGAAGAGCGCAATTTGATTTGTATAGAAGAAATAGGAAAATATTTAAATTTTAGAGAAATTGTAACGAGACAACTTGCTCCTCAATGGAAACATCAATAAAAACACCAAAATAAGAAATAACAGTCCAGGGAGAGAGTGTTTTGAGGAATAGAAATATTACTGAATGGATACTTAGAGGAAGGAGACAGTGAGTGCCTCATAAGAAAACTTTAATCATGAGATGTACGTAAGAGAGTTGCCCAGGAAATGCGTCAGCCTGAAGACAATTAAAAATTATTATTTTCAATAAAATTAATTAATAATTAGTATTTTAATAATAGAATTTAAATAATAGGTATTTTTCTACTAATTGGTCTTGTTGACATTATTAAATTAAATACATTGTTGGTAATTATTGATATAAAAAAACTTTTACAAAATTGCGCATTAATTAAAATCGTGGAGAGATAAATCTGTGGGTCCAGGGTAAAGAGAGGGAGGGATTGACCAGGAAGCAAGAAGAAATAAGAAAATACTTAAATACGTACAAGGAAGGAAGCAGGATCAGCCAAAAATTAAAGCCTCCGATTTTATTACAATTAACGTTTCGAGAAAACTTTATTTTCTCATCATGTCATCTGAACATGTTGTATAATATTAACTTAATATACCAGGTACTAGCGTGGAGTTTATCTATGCCTAATTATTTTATATTTGGAAATGCGATTTAATTCATGGGCCTGAGATCTAAATTTCCCTTGTGATTTTTAGCGCTGTATTTAATAGGTCCTTTATTCCGCCCTTGACTCGCAATTCCGCATAACAAATTCCGATTTTATTCGCGTAATACACGTAGGTGTGTGAATTTTGGCATTTGTCTCTGAGATTAAATTTATTTTAAAGGTTACGTGAAAATAAGCATATTATTTCTTCTCATTTGTTTTAGTATCCTAAAAAGATCTTCAAACTCACCTATAAGCCTCGATTCGCCATCCGGGGTCTCCATTATGACATCGAGAAAGGACTTTTGTTGAAAATCGATTCGTTTCTACAAATCCAACTGGGGTCCGTTTATCGGGGCTTGACGCCCATCTCTGATGATGAAGTTCTCAGGCTCTATAAGAATAAAATCATCCCAATCGCGTATGTTGAGAGCAAACATTATCAGGCAAGTATTTCTACAATTTCCTCTCTCTCTTCTCCCTTTTCTTTTCTTTCTTTAATATTAATGCATTCTTCATAGGAAGACAGGACACCGAAAATGGTCCAATTGGCTGATCTTTTCTCTGTCCCGGAAATTTGCCTCCTGTGTAACGTCACGGAATTCTTTGAACAAAACCATTTGGATTATCATCCTGAAATTCTATTCAGAGATGTTAAGGTAATTTGAGATTCAATTTTTAAACAAAACTAGAGTGCTTATTATATAAATAGAAAAAAATCTGGTGTGACTAATCGCACAGCATACAACTTTCTTTTATCTTCGGTAATTGAAAGTTGTGTGTTCTGTGCTTGTCAGGGCCGGATCTAGGGGGTGGGGGGTGGGGGGGGGCAGTGGGTGCATGTACCCCGGGCGGCAATTAAAGAAAGATAAAAATTTTTGGTTCCGCGGGTGGCAAAAATTTAGCGTCTCTAAAAAAAAGATAAAATATTTTTTTGTTCCGCGAAAAAAAATTTTCTTCAAAAATTTTTGAGATCAGGGAAAATTATAAAGAGGGGGCGGCAAATTAAATTTTGCCCCCCTAAAAATCTCCTAGTTCCGGCCCTGGTGCTTTTCATAGCAGATTTAAGGTTAATTTCCACTAGACGTCCGTGCCGGTGCCGTAGGCCGTTTTCGCTCGAAGGACTGTTGGCGGAAGACGGCAGATGGAAACAGGGCCGGAACTAGGAGATTTTTTTTTTTTGCCGCCCCCTCCTTAAAGTTTTCTATACAAAATTCATTAGTACATATTTCTTTAATTGCCGCCTCCTGATATCTGCCGCTCGGGGCACATGCACCCACTGCCCCCCCCCCTAGATGAAAATTGAAACGGTGTCTCCAATGCTATTTAAATAGCAAGTCCGTTTGAGCGATTACGGCCAACGGTCGCGGGCACGGCAACGGCACGACCTAGTAGAAATTGGCCTTTAATGTGCCGACATTTATCTAGTTCCACCGATATATTAGAATTCAAGATGTAAAATTTATAAATATGGGTCGTTTTGATAACTTACCTACCCCAACATTAAAATAGCCTCCCTATGGGGAAAAACATGGTGTTTGTCCTTCAGCTATTTTAATGCTGAAGGACACACACCATGTTTTTTCCCATAGGGAGGCTATTTTAATGTTGGGATAGGTAAGTTATCAAAACGACCCATAAAAAATATTAATATTTTGTTACCATGGCCCTTATGTAGTACAAGAATAAAGTTTTGACATGAATCCAATACTTTCTCTACATATACTGTATATATTGGCAAAATCAATCTCGTTAGAAAATTCGTTAGCTTCCAGTTGGCATCTCTTGCAAATATTAATAATCGTGAGGGAACCCCTAAAATAGATCCCTTCAATTGGGCTGGACATGGGGCGTCTTGCATTATAAATGAATTCAAATCCTCGATATTTCAGACATTCCCAATTAATATGTGAGAGGTTATGCGATCATAGTTCCGTATTCAAGAACTGGTCTAACCAAGGATGCTATGACGTCACCAATGTTTTTGTGTCCCTGAAAAATTGTCATTTTTATAATATGACACAGAGCTTCTATTAAAAAAAGAGATTTTATTCTATTTCGTTTGGCAAATATCGATTTGCGATCGCCAAAATGCATAAAACTTTTCTTTTATACAAAATTCAAAGAAATTAGAAACTGATTTATGTTTTGTGCCACTTGGCAAGATTTGATTTTGTTCATTTATTATTAACGATGTGCATAAAAGAGAATTTTGAAATCATTCTTTTTAAATCATTAACTTTTACTAAAGAAAAACATCTGGCGTGACTGGTTACAACAGTGTTTCCCAATCTTTTGAAGTCCACGGCACCCCAAAGGCGCTTTGGGAATAACATTACACACTAGGGGCACCCTTCCCTGTTTCCCCCCCCCCCTAGCTAAACGAAATTTTTGCCGACCTCCAGAAAATTTTTTTCCACTTCCGTGAAAATCATTCTAAAATTTTTTCCACTTGCGTCATAATCATTTGACCGTTTTTTTTTTTTTTTTTTTAGGGGAACTAAATTTTTGCCGCCCGCTTCATTTTTCCCGTTCTACATAAAATTTTTGCCGCTTCCATTTAAATCATTTTGCCTTTTTTTTTTTTAGAAAAACTTTATTTTTCAGACTCTTTTTTTCTCTTGGGTGCCGGGGCACACTGGTTGGAAACCACTGGGTTACAACTTGAAGTTGTGCGACCAGTTACACCAGAATTTTAACTGGAGTGCCGGAATGGGTCGTTTTGATAACTTACCTACCCCAACATTAAAATAGCCTCCCTATGGGGAAATACATGGTGTTTGTCCTTCAGCTATTTTAATGCTGAAGGACAAACACCATGTATTTCCCCATAGGGAGGCTATTTTAATGTTGGGGTAGGTAAGTTATCAAAACGACCCATATGATCTGTCTGTAAATGAAATGAGAAATGACACCAGAGAATAAACAGTGACACTTTTGGACAAAATCAACCAAAGAGTACTATTACTTTACTGATGCACTTTTTCAGTTTTTTTTTTCGATTTTCTCAAAATTGGCTCCAACGATTTTGATTAAAATTCAAAAACCAATTATTTTTTTTAGAAATGTACATTCTCATTTTGTTCTTGGAATTGTTTCCAAAAGGGAGAAATCGTAACTTTAAGAATTAATAACTCAAAAATTAGAAGTTCTAAGGACCAAAACGTATTTTTTCCACCAACCAACCAGTTTTTTATGGTGAATACGTGTATGTAATTATTATTGGGGTGTTCCTACGACCTTTAGTTCAGGCCGTACTTTTTATGCGAACAGACAGACAGACAGCCACCGGAGTCTCTGCATAATCTCTCTCCCCCTTAGTACTGCGTGCAGTGAGAGCTAAAACAATGAAATAATCCCAATTAGAAAACGCATGCGAGGGACTTAATATTGTCCTTCACTGTACATAAACATTCTGCGGTCAGTCAAGCGAAACTGAGAACAGGTGTCTCCGGTACGCTATCGAAGCTGTCGTATCTGCCGAGGTAATAAAATGAATTAAATAAGGCTGAAAATTGTTATACAAATAGTATATTGCACAAAAATAAAAGTTATTAGAATGGGGGATGGAGCTGATCAGTTGACCGGAATATACCCACACAGCACGGAATATTGCAACATTGATGCAACATTGCAGCTCAAACAGAATATTGCTAGTTTGGAATATTGCCGCTGCAATGTTGCCAAGATTCGCAATGTTTCTGCAACATTGCTGCAATATTTTGTGCTGTGTGGGTATGTATAAAAAATAAATACTTTGTTTACTACACTTGATGAAAATTTGAGTCGACAGATACGACAGCTTCGATAGCGTAACGGAGACACCTGATCTCAGTTTCGCTTGACTGACCGCAGTATGTTTACCTACAGAACCACTGTAAAAAAAGTAGGGACTCTGCCTCTCCGTCTAATAGAAATAACCCTCCATTTCGGTTGGAGGGGGTCAAGGATGCCCAGCAAGATCTTCTATCTTGGGCATATTCCTATATGGGGTCGGCAAAAAGCAAGAGAAGAGCAAACTGAGCTTATTTTAATGTGTCTCTCCTTATTTCCTTTTCTTTTTTTAGAATTCAATACGAGATAGTCATACAGTGATGCACCAAATGGTTGAAGAAGACCTTCAACGCTATCTGGAGGCAAACCGAGACATACGAAAAGTGTTTGAGGTGTTAAAAGAAGGTGGCAAAAAAATGTTCCTTGTAACCAATTCACCATTTAGATTTGTGTAAGTGTGAAATCTTAATCCCCTTTCGGTTGAATGACATACGTCTGACGTCAGCATTTTTTTTGTTTGTAGAAATAAAGGTTTAGAATTTCTGGTAGGCGAAGATTGGAGGAGTTTTTTTGATGTGATCATCGTTCAGGCAAGAAAACCGAAATTTTTCACCGACGAGTCACGTCCTATTCGTTTATACGACTCTGAGACTGACACGCAACAATGGGATCGAGTGCAGATACTGGAAAAGGGCAAAATCTATCATGAGGTATGTATATTCTTTGGGATTTTTGTTTTTTTTTTTTTAAAGAAATTTTGAATAAGTTTTTGTTTTTAAGGGAACTATAAAACAATTGCAAGATATGACAGGATGGAGGGGCCAGCAGGTGCTCTATTTTGGGGATCATCCGTATTCGGATCTTGCTGACGTCACTCTGGAGCATGGATGGAGGACAGGCGCAATTATCAATGAACTCACTGTACGTTTTTTTCTTTTTCTGGAGGGCGGGAAGAGTTGTTTCTATGTGTGTCACGATCTAAAGCCTAGTGTACACCATGTTGCGTGATTTGTCTAGAGACACCGTTTAGTGTCCAAATTTTTCAGTCCCATCTTCGCAGTGTAGATTGAGTTCCTGCTTCGAGGTCAAAAAAAAGACCTAGGTTCGGTGCTGATGTGTATTGAATTAGAAAGTGACTATGTTGTAAAATAAAAATTTCAAAAATCTTGTTTTCTTTGTCAGGCCGAGAACTTTTCGAACCACCCTCGTATTTGGGTAAAATTAACTTGGTGATGTGTTTTATATATTGATATAAATACTTGATTTGACATTCTTCACGAAAAGATCTTAATCTATCCCGTTTATCCAACCTCCATTGGGCTAAAAATGACAAAAAACAGATTAATTAAGGTTTGGACAAATGATTCGTTAAAGTTGTTTTTTAAACTATAAAACGCCAACCTTTAAAACTCTAATGATTGTTTGATTTTTAAATTAAAAAAACGTACCGGTAATTTGGTGAATATGAAACGCAGGTAAGGTTAGAAAGGCATTAATTCATTTGTGATTTCTTTAATTTCTGATACGTGGTCTGAATTTCAAGTCCGAGATCAGAATTTTTTGAAGAATTTGATAAATATGCATTTAAATAAAAACAGGACACCATTTACTAATAAATTAAAAAAACTATAGAGCAATAGAAATAAAATCAATGAAGAGGTTAATTATTATTATTATAAATAAAATATAACAGCTGTTATAATACTGTTATAAATAAAAGAAAAATGTCTTATTAAAATTTCTTCTATTATTATATAGAGATTATTTAAAATAATAATTTATTTTATTTAAAATGAAATTGTATTATTTATTTGTTTACATTATAGAAAAAAATTATAATAATGAATAACCTCTTCTATTGTTTGAATTTCTTCTCCCCTTCTTTTTATTATCGATACGAGTGATTGAAAGCTTTCAGTTTAAAATATTACTGGTGGACTCTGCCCTTAAAATAAAATGTACAAATATTGAATCTTTAAATTAATTTGTATTTCATATTATGTTTTTTCTTTCAGCATGAAATTGAAACTATTAATAAAGTAGAATTTAAAAAAAATTGCAATTGGCTTCAAATGCTGACCCTATTGATTGAAGAAAACCAAGACTTTGAGGATGCGGAAAGTAAAGAGATCATCGCTGAATGGACCAAGGAACGGGATAATCTCAGGTATGAATGGCTCTATCTCCTTTTTGTTCAAATATTCTCACAAAGAACTTATACAGGATCCATTAAAAGTTTTCAAGAAAGATATTCTAATAACAAAAATATGTCTATGCAGCCCGAGATTTGAGAAATTTTTTTTTTTTTTGGGAATTAAATTTTATTTTTAGCCCTCAGGTGGGGGGAGTTATTGTTATTGTCCCTCACTGTACACAACCCTTGTTTGTTTGTTTTTTATAGTCCAATACATTTCTTTTCTTTTCTTTTTTTTAAGGAATGAAATGAAAATTGTGTTCAACGAGCAATTTGGCTCCGTCTTCCGAACTTATCACAATCCCACATACTTTTCACGAAGATTATTTCGTTTTGCCGACATTTATACATCAAGTATCACCAATCTTTTGCAATATTCAATTAAACATACGTTTTATCCACGCCGAGGTGTCATGCCACACGAGTATTCATCATATTTCGTTTAAAAACCACAAACAAACGTTTCGTAAGTGATGTGAGCGTTAAGGATACCCATCGTAAGATTTTATATTTAAGCTCCTTTTATTTTATATAAGAATTTTTTTTTTAACACGTAAAAATGAACAATAGACTGAAAGGAAAAAAAGTAAAAAATCATTTAATTTATTTATTTTGTTATAAAATTTGGTGTGCATATTGTAGTTGTTGTATTTTTGTTGTATTGTTAAATTGAACACAAATAATTTTTAATTGTAATCTTAGGAAACAAACAAAAAAAAGGAAATGTATATTATATTTATTTATTAAAAACAAATCTGGTGTGACTGGTCGCACAAAACTTTCTCTCTTACCTTCGGTTGTGTGATCAGTCACACCAGACCGGCATATATTTAGTTTCCACGAATTCAAATATTTATATTTTGCCCCCCTATCTTTCCTATTAAGTACAAGAGTGCTTCAAACAATTTTAAGGGCAAAATGAGAATATACATTCTAAAAAAATATCTGATTTTTGAATTTTAATCAAAATCGTTGGAGGGAATTTTGAGAAAATCGAAAAAAATGAAAAATTTCATCAGTAAAGTGTTTGTACTCTTTGGCCAATTTTGTTCAAAAGCTTCATGTTACGTCTCAGGGTGAAAAAGTCCTAAATTCGCAAAACGCGATGTAACGCTGCTTTTTTGGTATGTTATTTGGATCCCTTAGGGGAGTGTCAAAGCACATTTTGCAATCAAAACAAAGTTATGCTTCCCGCGTAATACGTGAAAAACTGCAAAATTTTCGGACTTTATTCAGTTTTTGCAATTCAATTAAAAAACTATGGGCTTTTTGACATTAATTGCTTATACAATTTTGAAAGTATATTAAATTTCAAACAATTCAAGCCAAGCCACAGCTCCGTATCTCTAATAGTTTTTGAGATATAATGATTGAAAAATGTACAAGATTTTCAGAAATGTTACAATTTTCAGTTTTGCTGATACGGTTACAAGAGAACTATAAGGGTCACTGACCCCGTACTGGGCTTAAATGAAAGGTAATTAAATGAGCTAAAATTCAATTTCTCACAATTTTTCTCTAAGAATGAACGGTTAAGCCGAATTTCGGCTTTATACATAAGCAAAACTAAAAATTGTAATATTTGTGAAAACCTACTAAATTTTTCAATTATCATATCTCAAAAGCAATGAGAGATACGGAGCTGTGGCTTGGCTTGAATTGTTTCAAATTTAATATACTTTCAAAATGGTATAAGCAAGTAATGTCAAAAAGCCCATAGTTTTTGAATTGAACTGCAAAAACTATGGCTTAAATAAGAATGCCTGGACTCCAATATATACCTGGAATATATTCATAATAAGGACCCAAGTAACACATTTTGTCAAATAGACGTGGAAAAAGCGTCCCCGTAGCCGTCTAAAAGTGGTCTATTTGATAGAGGTTATAGTGTCTCGACGAACTCTGACTAAAGAACGACTATGAAAGACGTATAATATATGTACAAAATACGATTAAATACTCGTAGAAGATACCGTCAATTAGTCGTACAAAATATGTCTGCGCGATATTGGACGTTAAAAAGACGTCTCAAAGGCTTATAATTGACGCTTGTAAAAAATATTTTTTGAAATATTGTATTCTTCACCGTATATATAACGTCTAATGGATGTTTAAGTATCATAAAAATGCCATGTAGACCATTCATCTACCATTTATATACGTATACGAAGCTTGTGTAGACGAAATGTGCTACTTGGGGGTTATCGTCTAAAGTCTTAAATGTCCTAAGTTGCCGAAAAGACTGTGCGAATGGGGAAAAAGTGTGAATGTTTAAAAAAAACTGCAAAAACTGAAAAAAAGTTCGAAAATTTTGCAGTTTTTCACGTATTACGCGGGAAGCACAACTTTTTTTTGCTTGCAAAATGTGGATGGTTTCACACTCTCCTAAGGGTTGATTATAATAAGAGAAATTAAATATATATCTTAGCAGAAGTAGTGGAGTATTTTCTTGATTTTTCTCTCCCTTGCCTACCCTAGGAAGAGACTTCGGCTTCTTCTTCCATCCTCGCCTTATTCCCCCGATATCATGGTCACTTTTTCCCTCGAATCCCACCGATCATACGTTTGCGACCGAGTAGGACGCACGGGAAAGAGGAAGGAAGAGACAGACATACAAAGAACAGAAGGAATGCCTCGGGAAGCTCGTGGTCGCCATCCACGTACCCACAAGATATGGGATAGGAAGAGACTTCGGCAATGGTGAATAATTGGCGCCTCCTCAAATTTCAGTATTTATACTTCAATATTTATTAAATAAAAAAAAAAAAAAATTACTATGGATTATGTCTGGTATCTCATACCAGACCCTCCACCTTCATTTTGATAACATTTGTAATATTTACATATAAATTGCACAATTAGTCATATGATTACATACATTTATATACAAAAACGTTATTTACAATTGAGGCGTGCAAATACAAAAGGGGTTATGTGCCATTCTTTGAGTTAAACGCGTTTTTCGCTCGGGACTCTAATTTTGGCACTTGCCCCCTTCGCTTATGATTCCGAGAGAAATAAATCATACTTTGAAACGTCTTATACTATAGTTTGCGAATATTTCGACATCTTGACTAACCATAACCTGCACTGAGGATGGCCAGGCGTTAGACCGGCCGGAATATTTGCAAATACATACAGGCGTCCAGTGGAAGCAGAAACTAGCGAACAGCGAAACGGCGAAAACAAGCGAAATCTAACGCGCGGAATATCGCGCGTCCACTAGTAGCAGAAATCTCCGAACTGCGAATTCAACATGGCTGATATAACCTATAATAAATTATACTTAATCTAACAGCGAACGTCAAATATAACCTTGCTAGGTCAATATGGCATTAATTTTCAACATCCATGATGAAATCTATATTTATAATGAAGGATTGTAGATTGGCTGCTTGGATATAACCTTCCAAGGCCAAAATGGCCGCCCCTTTAACGCTTTCAAACGCGCGAAATATCGAACAAAATTGGATCGGTTCGCTGGTCGCGACTATACGTTGCGATTAGCGCGAATGAAACTCTCCTAGTGGACGAGGGCTGATTTGCCAATAAGTGTTTGGATTATTTATTTATTTGGTCAAATCAAAATTACAGAAAAAATTCCAATTACAATTTTGATGATTAATGAAAGTAGTAGAATAAGAAAGAAAGAAAAAAAAAAGAAGTTGAAACAAAAGGAATCTACAATACTGTATAACTTATAAATGTACATTTATTAATACTATAAAATAGCATCAAAAAAGCAGTCAGAAACAACTAGAGGGAGCTCAATTGCCTCTCAAATTCATTAGGGGTTATTCCAACCATATCAATCATCAATTGATTGGCCTCCCTAATATTTCTAAAAATAGGGGATCTTTCTCTATAAAGAGTCCGCACATATTCCTGGTAGAAAAGATATTTTCTTCAACCATAATGCATATGTACGGATAGACCTATTTTTCCCAAAAGCTCTGAAGATTCTACTTGGCCACTAAGCAGCTAAAAAATAAATTTGAGACCAATTTGTCTCCTTCTATCTTCCAAAGATTACATCTCGAAAAGATCTAAAAGTTCGGCATAAGGGACCAAATAAGTGTAGAAGCCTGTGTTCTTATAAAAGAGATAACTGTACACACTGGCAATATGGATTCTTGTTAAAGGATCCCAAATAAGTGCCGCGTATTCGAGACGGGATCTTACAATGGCAAAATAGATAGATAGATAGATAGATAGATTTTATTTTGCTCTGAGGCTAATGCCTCTTGGAGCACGAAAATTTTACATTTTTATTTACAGATTTATCCATTTTTATTCTCGCTCTCTCCTCACAATTCCCGTTCCACTCAACCGACCGACCCCCTCTGCTCTCCCATTAGATACTTATAATATTGGGCCTTAAATGCGGCCAAAGACCGCGATCGCCTGACTCTCTCCGGGATGCCATTCCACACCCTCACAGATTCCACAGAAAAGGATCTGTCAAACGTTGTCGTCCTGTGGATATAGAGTCTTCAGGACCTCAGTACTACCAAAGCATCTGCAGGTGCGAACAACAAAGCCCAACCTCTTCAGTGCCCTATTGATAGTTTGGTTTATATTATATATATCTAGTAAATCTCCACATCACACGCGACTCAACCCGAGAAAACTTAACTTCGCATATATATATATATATATATATATATATATATATATATAAAGAATTATATATATCATGTGTTGGTCCATGAGGTAATTATGAAAAACATATAACCAAGTATTTATTAATTTAAATAAGCGAAAAATGTAGGTACCGCCGTGGTGCAACTCCCGGCGGTACCTACATTTTTCGCTTATTTAAATTAATAAATACTTGGTTATATGTTTTTATATATATATATATATTATTCGCGCTGTCCCGTCGTATTCGCGCGAACTAAATTCCGCCGCTTTCTGCTTCCAGTGGACGCCAGGCCTTATTTTATACAAAAAAAAACGCTCGATGGCAAAACATTTTGCCTAATCGGTGTGACAAAACGTTTGTCCAAGAGCGTTTTGCTCAATTGGTGCTGGACACACTTTTGATCTCGGTAGGGATCATCTTCAGAGCATAGAGGCTAGTGTAGTTCTTAACTATTCTGAAACTGGTTCCCGAGCAGTAAACGTTGTATATAATTTATATTCATTGGTGCTTTCATCTTTTTTCTTATTCTTAAATCGTAAGGGAACTTGTGAATAAATCGGCAATCTGCCGCCCCTGAATTTGTTGCCGCTCTAGGCTGCAGCCTATTTAGAAATACAGCCCTGAGTCTAAGGCGTTGCTCTGAAAGTGATTTACTTCTCCAGGAATCACACATCCTCCATCATCATTATTTACATTTTCTATGCTATTTGACTCAGCATCGGCAACTCGGTGAAAATTAACAAGTTTTCTTTACATATTATTAGACTATATTTTATTTATTGGTAGAAAATAAAGAAAAGTGTTCAGATAAAGGTTAAGAACAAAACAAAAATCGCTTAAAGGCCTTATTCTTCCTGGGAGCTCAACACTTTCGAGTTTCTCGCCCTTTCGGTTGACGATCAGATACAAATTTCAAAAAAACAGGCCTACTTATTTTGTGTGAATAAGTATATCTCAAAAACATTTTGCCAAAATGTTTTGCACTTGGACAAAAAAAAGAGCGTTTTGCTCAATTGGTGTGCGTTCAGCCTTACATATACACGTTTCGATCTCGGTAGGGATCATCTTTAGCTCAAAGAGGCTAGTGCAGGTTCATAACTATTCTGAAACTCGTCTCTGAGAAGTAAACGTGATATACATATATATTATAATTTATATTCGATTACATTTTTACCATATATTGTCATGAAAATCCCACCCACATATTATGACTAGTCTGAAGATGTACCCTACCAGGATCGAAACGTCAGCGTGGGGCTGAGATAAAAATAAATAAATAAAAAACCCTATTTTTATTTTCTACCAATATTATTCAACTCAATTTTATAATATTTCTCTCAAAAAAAAAAAAAAAAAAACATGGGAAACGGATTGTTCTAAATAAAATTAAATATCTTTTAACCAAATTTGAGATTCCTATTTATAAGTAAATAAGTTTGCGCCCCCTCCATGACGTCACTGAGAGCAAGAAGCGAAAACGAGCAATGAGAGATTATACAGTACAAAAAGCAACATTTACAAATTCCCAATAACAAACAAATAAATAAATAAATATAAAATAGACACATCAGTTTCCACAAATACAAATAATTATAAGAGTACATTAACAGAAAATATCAATGAATTCTAAATGATTATACCGTATATATTTAGGACAAAAATATTTTTTTATTCAAAGGCAAAATTTTTTATCAAAATTTGTCCTTTTTTTTACATCATTTTCTCAAATGAAAGTTACATTTTAAGGGCGAGTTGACTAGCCACTCGCTGGCTTGTAAAGTGAGTTAAGATCTTCCCCTTTTAACAAACAGTTGGATGTACAGTGAGGGACAATATAAAGTCCCACCCATGGGTTTTCAACTAGTAGAAAACACATGGGTGGGACTTTATATTGTCCCTCACTGTACCATCAAGGGCGGATACAAGAGGGGTAATTACCCCCTCCCCTCTCCCGAGAAACTCCTCTGGGTTCGCTCTTGTGTACCATACTTCTCTCTTCTTGCTACCCAGTGTTCCACCCACACTTTTTGTGTTTTTTAATTGCGATGGCAACATCCACTCGAACATTTTTGCTCAGAAAAACTAACGATTTAATAGGCAAAGGGGCGAGTTTCGCTAACTACTCGTTGGGAGTCTCCAACTTTACTCGCTGGGACTTTACTAGCAGTTTGTAAACAATCCAGCGTGTCAACCCTTGGCAATTTATAATTTATTCAACTTTTATTAGGATTAGGAAGATGTATGGCAGCCAGCAAGTGATTAAGAAACTCTATTTTATTATCGTCGACGTTTCGGGATCACATCGATCCCATCTTCAGGACTGATATTATTGCTGAGATAGATGCAATTTTGGTTCATACAAAAATAAATAATTAAATTTGCATATACCATCAGATGTATATGAGAATTGCCGTACAATACAATAACAGTTTATTAGTCCTGAAGATGGGATCGATGTGATCTCGAAACGTCGACGATAATCAAATAGAGTTTCTTTATCACTTGCTGGCTGCCATACATCTTCCTAATCCTAATAATTACCACTCAGCCATCGAAATTCTTTTATTTAACTTGACTGTTTGGAACCACACCTTCTAGAAATGGGCTGGTACTTGTGGTGTAGGCTCTGACTTTTAGCGCAGAGCTTATCGGAATCCTCATTCGCCATCCTTGAGGTTTATTGTCTTTCTGAACCTAAAAGCGAGATTATTTATCTTCCAAGTACTTGAGAAACACGTTCAGGTTCTCTAAGAAAGACGAAAATCTACTCGGATGGGAGGAGACATGTTCCAGAACGTCCACCTCCATTATCATGCCATTTCTAGAATGGGGATGTAAAGGCCATTTGTAGAATGGGGATGTAAAGGCCATTTCTAGAATGGGGATGTAAAGGCCATTTCTAGAATGGGGATGTAAAGGCCATTTCTAGAATGGGGATGCAAAGGCCATTTCTAGAATGGGGATGTAAAGGCCATTTCTAGAATGGGGATGTAAAGGCCATTTCTAGAATGGGGATGTAAAGGTGAGGTTCCATTACGCCTTTCAAAAACCAATCAACTGTGTTTCCTCAACTGTTTGCACCCTATTATGCAGATGGAATCATCAGCAAGCACCGAATGAACACATTTATGATAATTTTGGAGTCAAATTGCTTCGCTCGACTCCCTCTATTTATTGTAACACTTCGGGTTACCTAAAATTCATTAGACACTTTCTAGATTTAATCCGCGCTTTTGTTGTCGTCCTTCTCAACATGTCATACATAATATAATAAAAACTATTTGAACATTTATAATAATCCTCCGGATAAACTTCTTCTAATTTCGGACATTGATTAATTATATAGGTGAAAGTATCCATTGTTATAAATGCGGCCTTGTGGAAATAAATACTTTTAAGATTTCGCCAATTTGGAATCAATTTCGGTAAATTCTCCTCTTTGGTTGTCCATTCGTGAATGTCTAGTGATTCAATCCCGACCAATCCAAGAAGAACCTGATCTAAATCTTCTAAATTTGGATACACCGTGAATCTTTTTAAATTGTGATGATCGACCACGTGATTGTCAATAAAGACGTCATCGTTGCTCTCCAGAGTGAGGAAGTTTAAATTTGGACATTTTTCCAAGAGGAACGTCAAATTGAAGCCGCAGCCGTTCTTCAGCTTCAAAGACTTGAACTGCGGCCCGCATTTGTTGACCAAATTCATGAGTTCCTCCTCGCGAAAAAAGTCCAAGGAGATGTTGACTAACGCACGGAAATTGGAGAGGGTGTTGATGACGTCATATTGCGGCCGATAGAGAACGAATGACTGGATATTAGGATGGAATTTCAGGAGGGTGTGAATTGAATTCAAATTTGTGCGATAATCCCGGATCTCTTTTAGGTTCAATCGCATTTTCGGTATCAGCCAGCTGACAATCGCGCCGAGATTTTCGCTAAATCGAAAGAATTTTAGATTTGGGAATTTTTGGAGAATCATCTCAACTGCGGCTGGCGAATTATTTTCCGAAACTTTCATTTTGAATTTCAACGTGATGAGTTTTTCGTGTCTTGGCCAGGATTTGATCACTAAAATGGGCAATTCCAGATATTTGTAGCTGTTTGTGAAAAGAACTAGTTCATTTAAATTTGGAGCGTTGCGCAAAATGGTGCCGACAAATTCGAAATTTATAAAATGATCGGTTTTTAATTTTAAAATTTTCAAATTGTCCATTCTCCTCGAGAAAATATTCCTCCACTCATAGCCGTGCAGATAGTAATTATTGTATTCCAAATGTGCGAAATTTTGCAGAAATGGCCGAATTAGATCTAGAATAGTGCAATGGACGTCCAGAAAGCAATATTTGAACGTTCTTGTGCCCTCGGAGAGGAACATTTGAGCGATCTGCGTGGAGATGCCCGTCGTGAACGTGCTGTTGGCGTGCAGAAGCATCAAGTCGTTCATCAATTCATCCTGGAAGTGTTGATTCAAGCAGGGCAGGTACGTCTCCCGGAATCGTTTGATCTCGTGCTCCGTCTGGAAGCTGTCCAAATAGAGGGCGTCCACGGTCATGTTGATCAGCATCTTCTTGGAGATATCGAATAACGAATTGGCAAAATACGGAGAAGTCATGATGAAGTCGATGATGATGATGATGATCTAAAAAAAATCAAATCAAAATTTTTGACTGTGAACAAAATATCTCAAAAACGAAAAGAGCTACTTGGTTGAAATTTTATATTTAAGTTAGGCACACCCCTGGCACGTGACATGAAGCTTTTGGACAAAATCGGCCAAAGAGTACTAGTACTTTACTGATGTACTTTTTCAGTTTTTTTACATTTTCTCAAAATTCGCTCAAACGATTTTGATTAAAATTCAAAAATCAATTATTTTTTAGATGCTCTTTAAAATGTATATTCTCATTTTGTCATTGAATTTGTTTGAAGCACCACTTTACTCTTGTACTTCATAGGATAAAATATAAATTCATTTCTACATCTTGAATTCTCATACAATATATCCGTGGAAACTATGCCGACATAAAGAATCTGGTGTGACAAGCACAGAACACAACCGAAAGTAAGAGAAAGTTGTATGCTGTGCGACCAGTCACACCAGATTTTTTTTCAATAAAGAGAAAAAAAAAATTTTTATTTTGTATTAAGCCTCGTAAAGAGAATTGCTAATAAACAGAGATTTGAATTTTTTTTTTTAAAGTGAAACTTTTATTTGATCCTCTCAATTTTTTTCGCTCTTCTATTATCAGCACGCCGCGTTACAAGCCGAGACGTCAAAGGCCGTGACGCTACAAGCCATGACGTCACAAAAAGGGAAGTTGAAATTTAATATATATGACGAATTATAAAAAAAATAATTGTGAGATTTAATTATTTCAATTTTTAAAATTGATAAAATATAATTTTTAAAATAAATTTAAAATGATTCAATTACTAAATAAATATTGTTCTCAGTTTTTAACATGCGTCTATTGATTTCCCATTTTTCAATTATTAAGTTAAGATTATAAACGCGATTTTAATTGAATAATTTTCTGAAAATTAAACGCCTACGATCCGAAAAAAAAAGTTTCACTTGCATTGTGGCTTCATAAAACCACACAATGATTTTTTTTTTTTGAATTCTGAATAATAATTTATCAAATACTAATAAGGAGTCGACCATATATTAAGTAACGCCTTTTTTGACGATTCTCTAGCCCCCACCCTCCCCCATGTCACAGTTAGTCACATACAAACAAACCCCCCTACAAATATTATGTCACAACATAGACCCCCCCCCCCCCCGAATAAAATTTCTTATACAAAATTCATATCATTAGTAATTCAAAAATTTGCCAAGAGATGTCAGAATGGTAGTTAATAATATTTAATGCATTTGGTTGATTTTCATTGATCTTTTAACAATAAATGTTATTAATATTATGTATCTTTTATAAAAGCATACAAATATATAAATATAGGCTAATAGGGGATCGGCTGTTAGACTAGCCTGCCATCTATTGCAAGAATGTTGAACTAATTTGACAGTTGATTTTTAAATAAATCATCTAAGCTTATTTTAAAAATTTCTTAATTAATATGTGATTAATAATAACAATAAATTCATTTTTAAATTAAAAAAAAAAATTAAAGATTATTGGGACAGATTGTTTTTTTGTATTTGCTTGATAACAAAAAATTAATTATGATAATTTTTTAATAAGTCATTAAACAAATTATAGCCGATGTCCCAATAATCTCTTATGAATTTAAATCATTAAAAAAAAACCGCATTGAAAAATTCCTTATAATAGTCTAGTTTTTTTTTTAAAGTACGTTTAGACGTCGCTCCTGAACCCCCTTAAGGTGCGCGTCTCGAAAAGCCGTTAAAAGACGATTCAGTACCGAGTTACTCTAGGCGACAAGAGATGGCGTTAGTTTTTCCCATAGGGATACAAAGGATTTATTCTATTTCATTTTAAAGATCCCAGCTAATTAATTAATTGCAAAGAAGTTTGGTGGCTGTGAGTATAGTTGATCGGAGCAAGGGCAGGTTCAGCCAAATATGCTTGTCCATCCCGGAGACGTTTCGAGACAAATTTGTTATCTCATCATCAGTTCGACTAAAAATGTACATTTCAATGAAGAGTAGAAAATTGGCTCTTGAACTCTATGAGTAGGGCAGCCAGCGGAAATAAAAATCTTTATATTGTTTCGGGAACGCATCGCTCCCATCTTCAGGACGAATTTATTGTTGAATGACAGATGAATCGTTTTATATTGTTGCTGTTTACACACCTCAACAGCCTAAAGCTGCATAATATACAACTGTCATAATTTATTTAAATTATTATGCACAATATAAGTTATTTTTTCGTTGGGTGTACAATATAAAACGATTCAACAATTAATTCGTCCTGAAGATGGGAGCGATGCGTTCCCGAAATAATATAAAGATTTTTATTTCCGCTGGCTGCCCTACTCATTGAGTTCCTTTATTAAAAATGTACATATAAAAATAATTAATTTTCGATATCTAACAATAGTTATAAAAAAAAAAAACATATTGTGGCGAAAAAGCTTACATCGAAATGTTGCATAAAGGTGGTCATTAATGATACAGTACATGTACAGTGAGGGTCAATATTAAGTCCCACCCATGCCTTTTCTACTTGTGATTATTTCATTCTTTTTATAAAAGAAAAAGAAAATCTTTATTGGAAATTTTCAAAGTTTGCACTTTAAAAGTTTCCATTAAAAAATATATAATATTTTTTTAAAAACAATGAAATAATCACAAGTAGAAAACGCATTGGTGGTGGGACTTAATATTGTCACTCACTGTACATATGGATATATTATAATGAAATCGTCTCGAAGTGTACATGATTATATTGAGAAATTTTTCTCTCATGTACACTTGGAGACGATTTCATTATAATCTACTTGCTGCGGTAGGGTTGCCTTCGGCAACCCTACCCCGCTAGGCCCTGGCGGGCGGCGTCTCGAGATATGACTAAGAGTTGTCCAGATAAATGTATTTTAATTAATTATGAGGAAGAGTTTTTATTTTTCATTTTAAATATTTGATTAATATATTTTTTTTGAAGCGAGTCAGAACCTGTTTTCCAATGCTTTCCTATGGAAGATTTGTGAACCCCCCTAAAAGGGGGGTTCCCTACCCTAATTTGATATAAGGATAGCCTAAAACCACCCCCGGAAAATTCTGTACCCATTAAAAAAAACTCCATGAAAATCGGTCCAGAAGTTTCGGAATCTATGCGTTACAAATAGACATTGTCTTTTATATAATAGTATAGATTAAATAATTATTCTGAGGTGTGGAATTTCATTTTTCAATTATTTACTCTCTGTGGAAGCGTCATTTTAATCTTATCAAAAAAAATGTGAAAAAAATAAATAGGGGATATTTTTTTTTTGGGGGGGGGGAGGGGGCGACGATTCGAAGGAAATGTGAAATCTCAGGAGGGAAGAAGAAGTCAGTCAAAAAAAAAAAAAGAAAATTTTAATTATATAACAATTTTTATTATTTTTCCATTTGAGAGATTTAATTTTTTCATTATTATAATTAATTATCTTTAATTTTTCATAAGTAGAGAGAGAATACAATGTTTTCCAATGGAAGAATTCTAGATTTGTGATCCCCCTGATAAGGGGGGTTCCCTCACCCCTAATTTGACATAATTATAGCCTAAAACTAGGGCTGGACGGTAAACCGGTTTACCGGTACAAAGGAAAATTTTTACCGAAAACGCGGTAACGAACCTCCCAATTCGGTAAAAACCGGTTTTTTTTTTCGAAAGTCGGTAAAAACCTATTTTTTCGGGCGGTAAAAAATTTTGGCTCGGCGAGAAAAAAATGTTCCGCGGCGGCAAACCAAATTGTGGTTCCGCGGCGGCAAATTTCTGTCCCGCGGGCGGCAAAAAATTGGCGTCTCTAAAAAAAGGTAAAATATTTTTCCGGCTGGGGAAAAATTTCGGTTCCGCGAAAAAAAAAAAAAAATGTTTCGGCAAAAATTTGGCGTCTCTAAAAAACCAAAAAAAGGTAAACTATTTTTCCGGCCGGGGAAAAATTTCGGTTCCGCAAAAAAAAAAATGCTCCGCGGCGGCAAACTTTGGTTCCGCGGGGCGGTAAAAAAAATTTTTACCGACTTTCGAGAAAAACCGGTTTTTTTTTCATTATCGAGGTCGGTAATGAAAATCCATTACCGTCCAGCCCTACCTAAAACCATCCCCGGAAAATACTCTACTTATTAAAAAAATCTCCATGAGAATCGGTTTGGTAGTTTCGGAGTCTATGCGTTACAAACAGACAGACAGACAGACAGAATTTGTCTTTGGTAAAATAGCAAAAAGTATTAAAATAAAATATAGATATAGGTAATTAAAATAAAAAATTGAATAATTAAATCTCTCAATTATTATTTTATAATTCGTCATATATATTAAATTTCAGCTTTCCTATTTTTGTCATTTATATGGATAGAGATTCACAGGGCCGAGACAGACTTGTCGCCCCCTCCCCCTTCTAGTTTGTAAAGGCTATTGTGACCTTCAAGTCAACAATTTTTGAAACAGTTATACAGAGTTTATAATATTTATTTAAAAATTTGTAAAATTCCCTAAACTTTCGGGTGGTCTGGGGGGTATGAAAAATGTTTAGGCACTGAAATCTGCGTTTTTAGTAGGGCTGGACGGTAATGGATTTTCATTACCGACCTCGATAATGAAAAAAAAAACCGGTTTTTCTCGAAAAAAGCTCGGCAAAAATTTTTTACCGCCCGCGGAACATTTTTTTTTTGCGGGAAACCAAAAATTTTCCCCGGCCGGGAAAAATATTTACCTTGTTTTTTAGAGAGCCAGTTTTTAGCCGAAACATTTTTTTTCCCACGAAATGCCAATTTTTTGCCGAAACATTTTTTCCCTCCCGCGGAACCAAAATTTTTCCCAGGGCGAAAAAATATTTTACCTTTTTTTTAGAGAGCCAATTTTTTGCCGAAACATTTTTTTTCCCACGGAATGCCAATTTTTTTGCCGCCCGAAAAATGGGT
>JAKCPI010016395.1:0-14539 GCA_023213315.1 Euborellia annulipes | reverse complement strand
TTAAATCGGCTAACTTCTTCTTTAAGGATGTTAATTTTTTTTTTTTTGTTATGTTATTTACCGTTTTCAATTAAACCAAGGGAAGCCACAAAATTTAATTCAAACCCAAAATTAAAAAATCTGGTGTGACTGGCCCACAGCACACGACTTTCTCTTACCTTCGGCAATCGAAAGTTGTGTACTGTGCTTGTTACACCAGATTTTTTTGTGTCGACATGTATTTAGTTTCCGACAGTACGGTTCATTCGATTTTCAAGATGTAAAATTTATAAGTATGGCAAAATATTTATATTATGTTACCATGGCAACCATTTCTCCTATCTTCTCTATGAAGAACAAGAGTAAAGTGGTCTTCAGAAGATTTCAATGGCAAAATAAGAATATACATTTTAAAGAGCATCTAAAAATTAATTGATTAATGAATTTAAAAAAAATCAGTGGAGCAAATTTTGAGAAAAATCGAAAAAAACTGAAAAAGTACATCAGTAAAGTACTAGTGCTCTTTGGCCGATTTTGATTAAAAGCTTATTTTCAAGGTCCAGGAGGGTATAAAACTTAAATATAAAATTTCAACCTCCTAGCTCAATTCCTTCATGCTTAAAATTGAACACACACCCTCACACCCACAGACAGACCATGTCGCGAAAGCCACTTTTTTGATTCAGGGGACCTCAAAACGTGTATATCCATCAAAATCTCGACATCGAATTTTTGACATGAATCCAATACTTTCTCTATATATTAACATATATATAGAGGTAAGAGAAAGTAAAAAAAATAATTGATTTTTTCATATTTTCCGCTTTAATATTATACATAGTTCTTTCTACTTATTTATTTCTTGATAATTTATTTGACATTTTAATGTATAAATTCTGTCATTGATAGAATTTCCAATGAGGAAGGTGATGGTTGATATTCTAGTGAACATACTAATTTATTTTAGTTCACTTTTGCGATTGATTGCCTTGATGCTATTCTCCGTATTATAATAAAAGGCGAGAAAAGATTTCCTATATTCATGATCAAACAAAAGGCTGAAAGAATGCTTACTAGTGAAATTTGGATGACACTAGAATGAAGAATTCAAGATTGCATTCCCCTCTCTTGGTGAGTGTCTAAAAAAGGCTTATTTAAAAATTTCCGTTCATTTCCTGTTCGTATTTGGCAAAAATTTTTAATATCGCTGTGGTTATCAAATAGCGTGCTTGTTTGAAAGGTTAGTGACTAACTAGAGGAATTGAACGATAACCGAGGCTTATTACAACCAATTTGGTCCAATAACGGTTTGGCTGCGACTTTAAGGCCCACACAGCCATCTCTCTCTCTAAAATGCCATCTGGTTAAATCACAAACATGAAAATAGTTTGGTTTATTTCCAGGCTGGGGAGGGAAAAAAAGAGAATAATAAACACACGTTGAAGGGAAAGCTAAAGGGAGGGTGAATTAAACAATGCAAGCCCCCTGACCCGGGTTAAGACAGATGCACGCATTTTGACCCAGTACTTAATTTCCGTCTCTGCTATCACTTTACGATAATTAAAAAGTGGATCTAGTCGCTTTTAATTCACTAGGAAACACCTCATATAGACTATCCGAAGGGCGGGGAACCTGCGGCCTTTTAAGACCTCTGCTCGGGTGAATTGAATATTTTTAAATTAAATTCTATTAAAATCAAAATATTAATCAAATTATAATAAACAAGGAATATTCAGAGATTTAAATTTCCAGTCTTTAATGGACCACTCTTTCATTATTACTTTCTCTTACCCTATATATGAAATATACTGGGTACCCTAGAGAAAGTTTTGCGATCATGTCAAAAATTCGAGATTTCGATGGATATACATGTTTTGAGACCCCTTGTGTCCAAAAAAATGGGTCGGGCGGTCTAATGTGTTCTGTCTGTCTGTGTGTAACGATTTTTATCAATAAGAAATTTAACTACCGGAATGAAATTTTATATTTAAATTAGGTATCCTCCCGGACACTCAAAATAAGCTTTTGAACAAAATCGGCCCAAAAGTACTAGTACTTTACTGAAGTACTTTTTCAGTTTTTTTTTTTTCGATTTTCTCAAAATTCGCCGCGCAAAAATGGTTTAAAATTCAAAAAATCAATTATTTTTTAGATGCTCTTTAAAATGTATATTCTCATTTTGCTCTAAAAGTGTTTTTAAGTACACTTTACTGATGTAATATTTCAGATTTTTCAAATTCATTTTCCGGCTCTTCCTTCCATAGAGCTAATGTTAAATCCCTATGGGGATTTGCATGTTAATTGCATGTTAATTTCGATTCAACAGGAGGTCCCCTTTGGAACTTTCTACACATTTTAAAAAATTTTTTCCAATTCTCATGAAATTTTGTATTTATTTAGGATTCTCTATTGTCTATAATAAAATATCCAAATATGAGATTAAAATTTTGAAAGATAACCATAGTTTATTTCAAGCAGTCAACATTTAAAAATTCAGTACAAAAATATAATCGAAAGCCCAAGCCAAACAATGTGAAAAAATTTATTTTCAGAATATGGGCCATTTGAGTATTATGAACGATGATCATTATTTTAAATACGATATACGTGAGGGGCCTAGGCAAATTTATTTATACCATTTGGTATCCAAAATGATTTAAATAAATATTAATCGAACTGCCTGGGATCGAACCCGCTTGTCTTTAAGATTATCAATAATGACATTTGTCAACATCTCTAACCTCTCAGGTTCGGTGGGGAGCAGGTTCTCAATATTTTTTGGTCATATTCAGTCAAATCATATATAATATGCAATTCTAGAGTGAATTACTCATGCGGAGGAGTCTAAAACGCCATTAACTATGTCTAAACAAGCTTCTAAATAACATTAAATCACCAAACTCTGGGGGAGAGATCCCCCGGGATAACATTTATAATTATATAAACATTTTATAATTCCTTTGAAGTTTGTTTTACATGAATATTCTACTTTCAAATAAATCTAGACTAAAACTAAATCATCGAAATGTAATGAAATAAACCACTCTCAATTTTTGACTTTCACTCTTCTCCTTTTTTAGACAAGACAAGTTTTTTTTTTTGCACAGTACATTCGCCATCTGTTCGGATAATAATCACTTCACTCTTTGAAACAATCGCAACCATCCTGGAAACGTTTCAATATTTTGATTATAAGCCTTAGATCATGTAGCATAAATACAAGTGTCTGTGTTTATGAGTGAAGCCACGTGACTGAGTTAAAAAAAAATTGTTTGTTTACTTTTCGAGAGAAGAATTATATAATTAATTATGATGATGAAAATGTTTAATTTATCAAGAAATATAAATGAGTTCATTATGTTTTAGATAAAATGTGCCTTGTAAGCTATAATTATATCACAAAGAGTATATTTTTTATTTGAATGGTAGTATGATGTTGTTATAATTAGTTAAAAAGATTTATTGTATATAAAACAAGTGGATTTTTGAATACGAGTTACGCAGCCCGGCTTTAACGCTTACCCCATTTAATTTTATTTTACATTACAGTATATAGACTACTATATGTATCAGGCAAAAGTATACGTTGGTTGATTCAGTCGTTTCTAGAGAGCTTAAAGACGAGATTAATTAATTTATTTTAAAGGTTTTTTTGATAAGTTTGCTTAATTAATTTGGTCATTGAAAAATTTTTCCATGCATCTGTGTGCTGGTTGCCTAGCTAAAAGGCACAAACGTTTTGCTCAAAGCCAACGCACACCGATTGAGCAAAACGCTCAATGACAAAACATTTTGCTCTATGCCAATGCACATTGATTAATCAAAAACGTTTTCGGACAAAACGTGTTGTCCAAGAACAAAACGTTTTGCTCAATGCCAACCACCGATTGAGCAAAACGCTCAATGGCCAAACATTTTGTTCAATGATGTCGAATCATGTTCAATTGTGTTTTGCCTCTTCGGTCCAATAGAAAAGCATTGAAAAAACAGTTTTAGGCACGATTAGTCAAAAAGGTTTTTGGTCATTTGGTGTGCGTTCAGCCTAACTGTTAAAGCTGACTACTAGATAGTGGCATAAGACAGAATTTCTCAACATCTGAGGCCCAATCCTTTTAGATGGCGCCTAATTTCGAAAATAGGGTTGCAAAGACACAAAAAAATATGGGAAAAAAAAAATGAAAACTATTATAAGGGATGATCTATTTTAGGTGTAGACTGGAAGACTCTTTTTATGTAATAGTATTGATTTTCTACCAAAAATTGATGTGAGATGAGTGAATTACATACCCCCTTAATGATATAAGAATTTTGGGATTTCATTAAAGTCTTTTCAAATAAAACAGAATTTAGATAGATAGATTCAATTATTTTGAGATCAAAGAATTATCATCATTTAACTTTATCAAATTCCGTCCTTTTATTTAAACGAAAACCCAAGAGATAAGTAATTCATTAAAAGAAATCCTAGAGGAAGTTTAATTTATTTCCTAAAGCATGGGATATAAATAAACAGTGTGTAATTATATTCTAAAAATAAATTTAATTCCATCTTTGGATAATGAGTATGTAACTTTTGATTATATCCCAAGATTGGCAATTTAAAGCCCCAGGGCCGGAAGCGCTTGCTTGCCATCTTAAGAATTATCTCATCTTAAGAAAGATACAACCCGTGAGAATAATTCAAAATGATACTCAATGATTAAAAGATTTTTTTTTCTATTATCTGTGTTTTTGTTCCTTCTTCACCAGGTTCAGTTAAATGGTTTGTAATTGCTTTATACTTTATTCAAAATGAAACCTTACATTAAAAAAAATGTAGAAAACTATAATTCATTCTACTATTTTCAAAAGAGTTGTATATCGCCTGAGTTATTCTCCTGTATTAAGCATCATTCATTATTCTGTAGGATACATGAATGATGAGATGAAATATTAAGATGTTCATTTACAAAATAAAAGATCTTGCTCAGGAGCCCACATCTTGTGGGTACGTGGATGGCGACCACGAGCTACCCGAGCTGGGACAGGCAGTCCTTCAGTACTTTAAATGTCTGTCTCTTCCTTCCTCTTTTCAACAGGCGTCAGACCGTGCTACGGGCCGGCCTGTCCTATTTCTTCCAGTAGTAAAAACGTATGATAGGGTTGGAGGGAAAGAGTGATGTCCGCCGACCCCGCATCGCGGGACATGGCGAGGAGAGAAGAAGAAGATTTACAAAATAAAAGATCAATTAAAATCCTATGTACAATCTCATCCTACATGCTCTAACAGCGATTTTTTTTTTTCTTTTTTTATATGATACAAATTCTCAATTTTAAAACAATAAAATAGTTAGTCATTTAAAGAAAACAGCATCTTAAGGAAACTCAATAAAAATTTCAAAATTTTCGAAAATTAATTCCTCATCAATCAAAACAAAAAACAAAGATATCTATCTATCCCAATATATTATCTTATTGAACAAAAAATAAGTTAAAAAAAATCTGGTGTGACTGGCGCACAGCACACAACTTTCTCTTACCTTCGGTAATCGAAAGTAGTGTACTGTGCTTGTCACACCAGATTTTGTGTCGACATGTATTTAATTTCCAACAGTACGGTTCATTCGATTTTCAAGATGTAAAATTTATAAGTATGGGAAAATATTTATATTTTGTTACCATGGCAACCATTTCTCCTATCTTTTCTATGGTGTACAAGAGTAAAGTGGTCTTCAGAAGATTTCAATCACAAAATGAGAATATACATTTTAAAGAGAATCTAAAAAATAATTGATTTTTGAATTTAAAAAAAAAATCGTTGGAGCAAATTTAGAGAAAATCGAAAAAAACTGAAAAAGTGCATCAGTAAAGTACTAGTACTCTTTGGTCGATTTTGTTCAAAAGCTTCGTGTCACGTCCCATGGGGGTGCCTAACTTAAATATAAAATTTCAACCTCCTAGCTCTTTTCGTTCTTGAGATATTTTGTTCGCAGACACACACACAGACAGACCATGTCGCGAAAACCACTTTTTGGATTCAGGGGACCTCAAAACGTGAAGATCCATCAAAATCTCGACATCGAATTTTTGACATGAATCCAATACTTTCTCTCTATATATATTACATATATAAGAGGTACGAGAAAAGTAAAAAAAATTAAGCTATACAAGAGAATATAAGAGATAGACGAACAATTGGATATATAGACACGACGAAAAAATAAATAAACAATGTGATGAGAAATGGCTGTAGACTTTGAATTGAGTATAGGAGACTTTGCAGCCAATAAATTAAATAAAAAAACTTTTATTTAATTATTAATCGTCGACATTTCGGTCGAAAATCACGACCTTCCTCAGGACGATAAATTGTTAGATTCTAAGTTAGATTGATATATCATGGCCGAAACGTTCCTAAATAAAGAGTGTTAACAAAATAGATGCTTTTTATTTATTATTGGCTGCATCCTCTTCATCTCATTAATCTAATTTATATAACAGCCACAATTCGTTTTATACATATAGTAATATATATACAGTAGCGTATCCAGGTGGGGCGAAGGGGGGCGATCGTCCTCCCCCCCCCCGCCCCAGGTGCATCAAGGTTTTGGCGCCCCTCACGATTCCGGCTTTCCGGCTTTTTTTTGTAATTTCATAATAAAATCATTTTATATCACAAACCGGGAATAAATTACAAAAATAAGATCGAACGAGATTCGAATATTAAAAAAAAAAAAAGTTTGAACGAAAAATGGCGCCCCAGTTTAGCTTCGCCCCCTCCGCCCTCAAAGGTTAGTTACGCCGCTGTATATATAGTGAATGCAATACAAGTGAGGCAAGACTGTTCCACTACCTGCACTAAGCCCTTCAATTTCATACAGAAGTTCTTGTTTTAGGGGTAAGATATTCGGTTCAACTTTCGATTTTTTAATTAAAATTATGTTTTAAAGTATAAATTGTATCTTATCAAGACCAAAACTGATCATAACCACTATGAAAGCTTTAGATCCAAAACGATGAAAAAAATTTCTCATTTTAACTCCAGAAAAAAAAAATAAAAATTATCATATTTAAGAGATGTTTTCTTCTCTCTCTCTCTTTTTGTTTGCCCTCTTCGACCTTGAGGTCAGGTCATTTTGGCCAAGGAATGAACGAACCATGATAAAATTCTCTCGTGCTACATGTAGTTGTTGTTATTGTCTTCATTGAGATGAACGCCAAGAGTTGATGACGTCATCAAGTCTAAGAGGCGTGGGAAGGAAGGGCCAACGCGAAGCCCTTGCCAGCCAGACCACCGTTAATAAGAAGATTTGCTGATGACGGGGTCCAGCTGTTCACGGTTCGACAAACGACTAACTATATGCATTATATTTATATCTTTTAAATCTGTTAATTAAGAGATACTCGATATTCAAAAAGATAATTGGGAGTTTGAAATAAAGAAGACGATATTAGAGAGAATTTAATGAGAATATGTAGAGGAAGGTGAAGAAAATAGACTTTATTCAGCCCAAAATTATTTATTACCCATGTCAACGTTTCGGGGACTATACCCACCCTCAGACCTTAAAATACAACACAACAAAACTTTACAAATTAAGACCTAAAATACAACCACCATTTCAAACAACAAAGTAATTGTTGTATTTGTTACACGAGTGCTGGAGACACGAAAGATTTTTTACGACCTTTTTAAGTGTACTTTTCGCCTCTTTCTTTATTCCTTTTATACCTTGCTTTTTAAGTTTGTCTTAATTTGTAAAGTTTTGTTGTTGTGTTGTATTTTAAGGTCCTGAGGATGGGTGACGTATAGTCCCCGAAACGATGACATGGGAATAAATAATTTTGGCTGAATAAAGTCTATTTTCTTCACCTTCCTGTAAATTAGACGCCTTCCTCCATACGATTATAGAAAATGTAGAGTAGATATTCGAAGTGTAGAGGACCAAATCAAGGTAAAGTACTTTTTAATAAATTTCAAAAAATTTGTTTAAAAGTTGTTTGTTGTATGGCTTCCTAAAGAGTTCAGACTTTGATAATTTATTCTCCCTAGAGATGAGTTCTAGGTTTATGGTTAGTCATAACTCATTCTTTATTTTAAAAAAATTTACATTTTATCTTTAATAGAAAAATCCATAAAAAAGTGGAACCCCAAAATGGTCTGTCTGTGTGTGTAAGTGAACAAAACGTAGACTTAGGATACTGAAATTTCATATTTAAGTTAGGTACCCCATGGGACGTAACAAGCTTTTGAAAAAAATCGTCAAAAACTACTAGTATTTTACTGAGGTACTTTTTCAGTTTTTTTTCGTTTTTCTCAAAATTCGTACCAACAATTTTGATTAAAATTCAAAAATCAATTTTTTTTAGATGCTCTTTAAAATGTATATTCTCATTTTGCCATTGAAATCTTCTCAAGGCCAATTTACTCTTGTACTTCATAGGAAATGGTTGTCATGTGCAAAATATATTTATTTTACTATGTTTATAAATTCATATTCTTTAAATCAAAGGTACTCTACTATTGGAAACTAAATATATAACGACACAAAAAGTCTGGCGTAACAAGCGCAGAATACAGCTTTCAATTACCAAAGGTAAGAGAAAGTTGTGTGCTTTACGACCAGTCACACCAGATTTTTTAATTTGTAAAAGATAATATTGGATGAAAAACAAAACAATAATTTTAAAATTAGATTTTAAAAATCTTGCATTAATGCTACTCACTGTAGAAATAATTCCCCCAAAAGATGAGCGACAATTATTAAAAACGCCATGTTCAAAGGAGCCCCAGTCTCCCCTATAAAATACCAAGTTTCATTTAAAGTTGAAGTTAAATAAAGTAAATTCGGATCAATGCATAGGCCTACAATGGAAAATAAACCTTAATTAAAGAAACTAATAAAAAAATTTTCTGTTAAAGAACTTTTAAAAAATAATTGTATTATCTAAGAGTCTTGTAATTCACTAATTATTATTATAAATTTTTTTTTTTCCAAAATTTAAATTAAAAGCTCAAGGAGAAATTTACATTTTGTTTTTTTTTTCCTATGATGGAAAAAAAACTTTAGGCAATAATCTTATTTGCATAAATGCAAATTATAGTCATATATTTTGGAGTGTACTTTATTTTGAATAAAAAAAATAGTCAGTAATAAACAAAGCAAAGGGCCGGAAGGCTTAAGATTGCGCCCCATTGACTGACGGATCGAGGGCTTTAGGGAATATATCCTCCTTAATCATTTCAGGAATAAATCAACTCTTAAATAACTAACATTTAACCTGGAATTATCCATTACTTCTCTCTTGAATTTATTAATCAAATTTAAAATGACGTCAGACGACAAAAAGCCGTAAATTAAAGATCTAAAGATAATAATATAATTATTATTTTTAAAGAAATAAATGAAATGTTCGTGATAGTATGAATGAAGGTGAAGGAAAAATACATAAATTTTATTCATCGATTATATTTAATTGATGTTTATTCTTTAGGCAGGAACAACTATTAATTTGATTAACCATTAAAAATTGTAAATAAAATAAACAACAAGGTTGCAAAACTTTCCTGTCCATCCTAATAAGAACTACACCATACTATTACCAATAAGTTTCAAAAGATTTCAAACAGGGGATGATAGGAAAATATCATTTCAGCTTAAATAAATTATAAAGTTTTGGAAAAAAATAAATTAAATTTTGCTAATTTTTACTTTCTCTTATCTATATATTTCATTCATATCATATATAGAGATAAAGTATTGCGATCATGTCAAAAAGTCGATGATGGATATACCATCTATTACTATAGTAATGAGTAGAGAACGGAAAAAAAGTCTCATATTTTGGAAAAAAAAGTCCCCTTTAAAGTCTATTCTTTATTAGTCAAATAGTCGGTAAAATCCCCGTTTTTGACAAAAAAGTCGGTCTAAATTTTAACAATTAATGATATGAGAAAGAAAAAGAAATAGAGAGCTTATCTCTCGATAACCGAAATATGGCAGAGTTATTTAGAATTTAATTAAATTAAAAAAAATGTAATTTCATTAGTACAAAAGTAAAAATCTGGTGTGATTGGTCGTATAGGATACAACTTTTTCCTACCTTCGGCAATTGAAAGTATTTTGTGCTTGTCTCATAGGTTTTTTTTTTGTCGACATTTCCGTTGATATATTATAATTAATTAGAGTGAGGTGGATAGCTGAGTAGATATTGTAGTAAGGAAGAAAGAAAAGAGCGATTGCAGCTAAGTTTATTTCGTTTATTTAGCGCTTCAAGCCGACGTTTCGGCCAGATTCAGGGCTGAAGCGTGTCAACAAAATTCCTCATTCGACATTTTGAGGAATTTTGTTGACACGCTTCAGCCCTGAAGATGGTCGTATATCTGACCGAAACGTCGGCTTGAAGCGCTAAATAAACGAAATAAACTTAGCTGCAATCGCTCTTTTCTTTCTTCCTTACTATTATAATTAAAGATGTAAAACATTAAAAGTCGGTCATAAAAGTAGCTTTTTTCAAAAAAAGTCTCTGAGAGGCAAAAAAGTCGTAAAAGTCGTTATTGAAAATCTCAAAAAACGTTTCTTTTTGTGAGATCAGTGGAGATATCTAAGAAAATCTGGAAATCTGGAAAAAGTCGAAAGACTTTTTTTCCGCTCTCTAGCAACGAGACTAAAGCCTGGTAGTTAGGCAACCCAAATGGCTCAGGTATACTAAAGCTTTCTTGTCTGCTTTGAAAAAGACATTTCTCATACAGACAAGAGCGCTTTAGTGAGCCATTTGGGCTGCCTAACTACCTGGCTTTATTCCAATAGATAGTACAAGTTTTGAGGCCTGAGTCCAAAAAACTGGCTCCCGCAAAATGGCCTATCTGTCTGAGCCCCCCCCCCTGAGTTTTCAATATAAAGTTTGAAAGAAATGAGTTACGAGGTTGGAATTTTATATCTAAGTAAGGTACCCTCCTGAGGCACATTAATAGGCTTTTAAATAAAATCGGCCCAAGAGTACTAGTATTTTACTGATGTACTTTTTCAGTTTTTTATTTTTTCTAAATTTTCTCTTGTATTTCAAAGAAAAGATTAAAAGGTTGATTGCCATGGCGAGAAAATATAAATATTTTTCTGTTTAAAAATTTTACATCTTGAATTCTAAAGTTCTGTTGGAAACTATATACAGTATATGTCGACAAGCACAGAAGACAATTTTAATTACCGAAGTCAAGAGAAAGTTGCGTGCTATTCTACCAGACACACCAGATTTTTAATAAACAAATTTTCTTTATTTTGGCAACTCGGGAAAAGAGATAGATATATTTCTTCTAAGGAAAATCTAGCGCAATTGGATCAAAATATAATAGAATTTCTAATCAAGTGTCCTAGAGCAAAAAACGAAAATACGACGAAATCGAATATTCAAAATAGTAATTGAATTTTAAAATGAGATTATTTTTATAAATACACAAAACCTCTCTGAGAAGGATGAATAAATAAAATCCGGAGCTGAATATCAGGCTATTTATTTGGATTAATTCCGTCCTCTATAAGTCGACGTTTCGGAGCCAAAACGACTCCTTCTTCACCATGCGGTGTCAAAAAAACAAAAAGCCCTCAATTCTCTGATAAAAGCTGTGATTAATCTCGCTAGAAGACATGTGGTAAAGGCAAAGGAAGAATTCGTGGCTCCGAAACGTCGACTTATAGCGGATGGAATCAATCCAAATAAATAGCCTGATCATCAGCTCCGAATTTTATTTACTAATCCTTCTCAATAATATCCACCAGGCTGCCCCTATCTTCATTACAAAATCTCTCTATTTAAAGGCTCAATTGTTCAAAATAGTTCTTTTGGAACTTTTTGAGCAGTGCTTCTTAAACTTTTTTGAGGTCGCGACCCCCTTGGAACCCAAGTCAATATCTCACGGCCCCCCTATTATTTTTACTTTCTCGTATAGAGAAAGTATTGTAATCGTAAAAAAATTCGACTTCGAGATTTTGATGTTTCTCCACGTTTTAGACCTCCCTGAGTCCAAAAAAAACCATTTTTGGCATTATGTCTGTGTTTGTTTGCTTCACAAATTCATTTGTTTATATTTACCCTCTTTTAATGCCACCTGTATGATTTTGTTTTGATTTTTTATCAAAATTAACGAAAATTTTCTATTTCTTCTTTTTGATTATTTCAAAAACTATTCAGTTTTCGAAAAAATGTCAAAGAATAAAAACTTTTAAAATAGAGTATTTTATCATAATATAACAAAAAAATTGAAAATTTCAAAATTTTTGAAAAAACTTTTTAAGTAAAGTACTACTTCCAAGTGACGTATTTACTCCAAAAGTTGATAGAAATCTACAATTTTAGTGTAAGGAGCATATACCAAATTTCATCGATCTAGCTGCTTTGGTTTTTAAGCAATCGTGTTCACACACACACACACACACCCAGACGTAATTCCAAAAGAATATACGAGAAAGTCTCGGGGAAGTCATTCCCCATATTTTAATTCAGATTGGTTAATTTTGAATTTTGTAAATGCATACACTTACCACTCATTTCAATATATTATCAAAATTTTATAATTATAATCGAACTATTTACATTTATTTAACAATAATAATTTATTTGTTACATTAGCTACAATTTGGGAGCCCCCTACGGGTAATCCATGACCCCCTGGGAGGCCGAGGCCCACTAAGAAGCCATGGACTAGAGTGCAAGTCAGTAAGAGTTAAGCTACTGTATATGGGCTCTAAATGAAATGAATTATCTTTTTAATAATTAACCCTTTGAATTTTGTAAAGATTTATATATCAGTGTATATGTGATTTAAAAATTAATTAGAATTGCAAAAATTTTAATAGCTACTCACCAAATGAAGTATTTCTGGAATTAAAACTGACCAACGCTCGGATCACGTCTAACAGGAACGGCTTTCTCTGCTATACTGATTGAAGCACGAAGAATAATTTGGTTTGAAGTCGTTTTCAACCTGTAACAACAAGAATACAACCATGTAGAAAAGTATATCTATATATATTCGTCTGTGTGAAGAGTGTTTATGTGTGTGTGAACCCAAAGGAATTATTATATATTTCCCATTTTGAACGAAGGTGTATTTAAAAATATTTCCTTTTTTAATAACTTATTTTTAAATCATAGATGTAAAAATTTTAATATTTTTTCATTTTCACTATGATACCTAATAAAGAAATATAACTGGAGAACTAAATTGCAAATCTTTACCAGTGAACAATATACTTTCTATATTAATGTAAAACGTTGTACAGTATTTATATATTTTTAATAAATATTTAATACAAAAATGTGGTCTATAATTAAAAATTCTCCTAATAATAATATTTCAAACCACAAAAGCTTTAATAAACACAAAATATATTAATGTATTTTGATAATAAACCTAGATATTTCTCGAACTTGCTTTAAGGAACGATTTCTCTATGACGATGGGTGTTTTTGCATATAAAAAAAAAATAGGGAAATTAGAATGTGAATTTAAAAAAATGTTGTGTGATATTCTTAGCTACATCATATATTTAAATAACGACCTATAGAAATATCATTACTAAGTTCTAAGAGTTTTATTTTCATGGTGGATTTTAGAAATTATAAACAGGATAAATTTCTATCCAGTAAAGCAGGAAATTATTGATTAATTAAGATATGGAACTTATGAATAGGCATCGTGAGTTATTATTACTAAAAAGGGGTTGGTAGGCATCGAGCCAAAAATGTTTGAGAAACTCTGTTCTAGACTTAATTTTATTATTATATCTCATCAGGGGAGCTAATGGAGAAGCCGAGGGCGCTATGCCTAGAAGGGTGAGAGGGCGCCAAAAATGATATTTTTAGTTAAAATTTTATTAAAATTTTTTTGTTACAAATAAAAATCAATAATTATTTAAAAATAGTATCTGACAAAGTGTGCGAAATTAAATTCAGCAAAGAAAAATTTAACAAGTTAATTAAATCTTGGATATTTTAGAATTGCCAAGTAGAGTGTTACTGGTATGTTGAATAATAAGACAAGCACGATTTTGTTCTAGGCTACTTTAATTTATCGGAGTTATTTCAAAGATATTCAATTTTTGTGTAGTGACGATGAGTAGCCTTTGGCGGCCCAAAATATATGTAATAAATTAATTTGCTGTTGATAAAATCCTGTTGTTTTCAAATTTTTACTTTCTCATATAGTATATAAAAAGAAAGTATTGTAATCGTCAAAAAATTCGTCTTCGGCTTTACCTAATAGGTTTTTTCAAAAATTTTCAAATTTTTTTGTCATATTATGTTAAATTACTAAAGAGTAATTTATCATATGACAAAAAAATTAAAAATTTCAAAATTTTTGAAAAAACTTAGTAAGTAAAGTGCTACTTCCAGGTGACGTATTTACTCCAAAAGTTGATAGAAATCTACAATTTTAGTGTAAGGAGTATATACCAAATTTCATCGATCTGGTTGCTTGCGTTTTTAAGCAATCGTGTTCACACACACACACAGGCACACACAGAGACATATAATTCAAAAAGAAAGAAAGTTTTGGAGAAGTCATTCCCGATTTATTTTT
>JAKCPI010016394.1:0-11279 GCA_023213315.1 Euborellia annulipes | reverse complement strand
CTTCTTTATATATATAATTCTTCTGTACGTGTGTATGTGACTGAACTCCTCCTAAACGACTGAACCAATTATGATGAAATTTTCTGTGTATGTTTGTGAGAATCCCGGACAGGTTTTGTTTCACAAATAACAATAAGTTAATGAGTAATTAACCGTTAAAATAAGAAAAAAATAAAAATTAGGAGAAATAGTTGCCATGGTAACAAAATATAAATATTTACCCATGTTTACGATTTTTTTTATTTATTTACATTTTGAATTCTAAAATATTGGCGTAAATTTTTTGTCTGTGTATCGGGAGAGTCCCGGAAAGGATATATGATTCACAAAAAATCTTAAATTCATGAATAATTAACCGTTAAAATAATCTCTATATATAAAAATGGAAAGGGAAAAATGTTTGTATGTACCGGTATGTATATATGTATATGTTTTATAGAAATCCACAATTTTCAATGAAGGCGAGCAAGGGGGTCCAGGGGGCGTAGCCCCCTGGCTAAGGGTAAAGCCCCGCCGAAGGCGGGGCTTTGCGTCTCAGTTATTGTTATAAAAAAAAACATTCCGTATTTTATTGTTTAAATCAGCGGGACTCAACTTTTATTTTACTGCACTATTTATTATAAGGAAGGAATTTGTAATTCTAGGAGCGCCTAAGAATAAGCCCGCAGGGGCCGTAAAGAATTAATGAAGTCATTGTTTCCACTCCAGGACTAAATTTTATAACAATCTGTTAAATGTCTAAATGTTCTAAAAACAATTGAGTATATCATCAGAAATTTTATTTTATTATTATTGGTCATCTATTAGAGATTTACTATTTTTTAGCCTTGCTTGTCAAATAATGTTCCTCTTCTCCGTCCATACTCACCAGCAAATAAATAAATATAATAAATTGAATATTATCCTAAATGAGGTGAAGGAGGATGAGCTCTTATTGATATTTTCCACTTGAAATATTCAAAATAATACTAATAGAATTATGAAGCGCCTGGATCTTAGGTGACCAGTTATACAAGCGATGACTCAAAAATTTTACTTTCTTTCTCCTACTACACCTACACCAAGGGCGGATACAAGGGGGAAAGGAGGTAATTACCCCCCCCGAGATTTGAAAAAAATACTTTTTTTAGAAAAAAATTATTTTTAATGTAAAATTTTAAAAATTAATACTTAAAAATTTGATTTGTATTTATATTCTGGCAAACAAGTACAGTATGCGCCTTTAAATTACCGAATTAAGAAAAAATAGTGTGCTGTGGGACCTGCACACCAGATTACCCCCCCCTGAGAAACACCTCTGGAACCTCCCTTGTACAACACTCTATCTTATCCACTATTTCAATCTACATGTTTATATAGACTATATTCCCTTTCATTCATTATACCTCGCTCAACATCTGGATTGGTGACCCAGGCAAAGAAGTCTGTTGAACGCCGAAATCCAGCGATATTTGCAGTTTTCCCCTATATAGCCCTACGTATATTCTCTACCTAATCCTAATGAACATAGCAGCAAAAAAAAAAGATTTAAAATTAAATTGAAAAATTTACCTCGCCTTTGTTTATTAAATTCTCAGAATTAAGAATATATTAAAATGAATTGAACTTTCATATTCATATTATATAAACATGTGATTTTGATTTTCAATTATTTGTACATATTTTAATTAATTAATATTTATTCAATTATATTATTGTTATATAATGCTAATAATGATATTTATCAATGCATACTTTCCAGGAAAATCCCCTTCCATTTTTTTACTTTCTCTTACCTATGTATATATGTAATATATATATAGAGAGAAAGTATTGGATTCATGTCAAAAATTCGATGTCGAGATTTTGATGGATATACACGTTTTGAGGTCCCCTGAATCTAAAAAAGTGGTTTTCGCGACATGGTCTGTCTGTGTGTGTGTCTGTGTGTGTGTCTGTGTGTGTCTGTGTGTGTGTGTGTGTTCAATTTCTAAGCATGAAGGAATTGAGCTAGGAGGTTGAAATTTTATATTTAAGTTAAACACCCCCTGGGACCGGAAAAATAAGCTTTTAATCAAAATCGGCCAAAGAGTACTAGTACTTTACTGATGTACTTTTTCAGTTTTTTTCGATTTTCTCAAAATTCGCTCTAACGATTTTGATTAAAATTCAAAAATCAATTATTTTTTAGATGCTCTTTCAAATGTATATTCTCGTTTTGCTCATCAAAATTGTTTGAAGCACACTTTACTCTTGTGCTTCATAGAAAAGATAGGAGAAATGGTTGCCATGGTAACAAAATATAAATATTTTCCCATACTTATAAATTTTACATCTTGAATTCAAATGTTCCCTACTGCCGGGAACTAAATACATGTCGACACAAAAAATCTGGTGTGACAAGCACAGTACACAACTTTCGATTACCGAAGGTAAGAGAAAGTTGTGTGCTGTGCGCCAGTCACACCAGATTTTTAATATACGTGCCCTTCCATAATCTGTTCCAACTCAGTAGATTCATTCGGTCTGAATCTCTTATTTATTCCTCCCCATTCATATGGGAAGGCCTCCCCCATTCATAGCAGATTCAGTTCCTCGAGACCCCTAATAAATTGCTTAGCAATTAAAATTAGTGTACGAGCGAAAAGTACACCCAAATTCTAGAAGAAAAGACTGAACAGTGAGCGAAAAAAAAAAAAAAAAAAAAAAAAAAACGTAAACAAACAATTGAATTTACTTACAGTAAAAAAAATCTTCTCCAGAAAAGAAAAAATTATACGTATATGATGATAAAAGGCCCAGAACCAATAGTTTTAATCGACAGAGAGAAAAGCAGACTAAAAAAAACCTAAATATTCGATTTTGAGCACCAGGAAAAATTGCTTGGCTGTTTCTTGTCATTTTTATTGCTATTTACAATCCTACAGTCTGCAGGACCCTCAAGGCGAGATTCCACGGTCAGATGGGTGATCGCCCTCCCCCTTCCCCCTTCAAATACCCAAAATGTTGAAACATCAAAATATTAATTATATGTACAGTACGTATGTGTACAAATAAAGGCCAGTGAATTGATACGGCTGACAGTTAAATTTTACTTTCTATTAGCTCTATATATTAATATATAGAGAGAGAAAGTATTGGATTAATTTCGAAAATTCGATGTCGAGATTTTGATGGATATGCACGTTTGAAGTCGTCTGAATCAAGGGCGGTCCCAGAGGGGGGTCAAGGGGGTCGTGACCCCCCCCCCCCAAAATCTTTTTTTTTTAACATACACTTTTTTCCCACTCACTCTCCCATTCACACAATCTTTTCGGCAACTTAGGCCATTTAAGACTTAAACGATACTCATTAGGAACCGACCGAATATTCGGTTTCGGCCAGTTTCGGCCAAAAAGTAGCCGAAACTTTCGGCCGGCCGAAACTTGAGTCTTAAAAAAAAAAGGTCAAATGATTTGCACTTGAAGGTGAAAAATTTTTGTCTCCCTAAAAAAAAGGTAAAATGATTTTCACGGAGGGGAAAAAAATTTCAAAAAAAAAAATATAAATTTTTTTATAGAAAATACAAGTTTCGGTTTCGGTTACGGTTTCGGCCGAAACTAAGGTTGAGGCCGAATATTCGGTTTCGGTTGAAAATCTTGTTTCGGTCGGACCCTAATACTCATATTTGATTAATATATATTTATTGGGGTCCAGGCCCATTTATTTCTACTATAAAAAAAAAAAAAAAAACAGTGACCCCCCCCCCCCAAAATGAAAGGCTAGGACCGCCCTTGGTCTGAATCCAAAAAAGTTGTTTTTGCCACATGGTCTTTCTGTCTGTGTTCAATTTAAAGCATGAAAAAATTAAGCTACGAAGTTGAAATTTTATATTTAAATTAGGCACCCCCCTGAGGCGTGAAAATAAGCTTTTAATCAAATAGTACTAGTACTTGACTGATATAATTTTTCAGTTTTATTCGATTTTTTCAAAATTCGCTCCAACGATTTTGATTAAAATTTTTAAATTATTTTTTAGATGTTCTTTATATACTCATTTTCCATTGAAATCTTGTGAGGACAACTTTACTCTTGTACTTCATAGGAAAGATAGGAGAAATGCTTGTCATGGTAACAAAATATTTTCTGTTTATAAATTTTATATCTTGAATTCAAATTTACCATACTGACGAAAACTAAATATATGTCGACACGCAAAATCTGGTGTGACAAGCACAGAACACAAGTTTCGATTACCAAAAGGTAAGAGAAAGTTGTCCAGTCACACCAGATTTTTTTTTTAAATTTTCAATCTTTAATAACTTTGTCATTTGATTTTACAAGAAGATAAATTTGCATTGCATAAGTTAGTTATTTATTAAAAATACCAGTGGTAAAGCCCGCCTTCGGCTTCGCCCCCTGGACCCCCTTCCCTTGCCATTGGCTAGTAAATGCATCACATAACAGGAGTGAATAGGAGAATAAAATAGTAGAGTGTGTTGGCGCCAAAAAAAAAATAACCTCTCTGTTTTTGATCTCCTGGTACATAGGCGTAGCCACGGGGGGGGGGGGGGTTCAAACCCCCCACCATGGGATCCAAGCCATGGCTAGATATTTAAGCCCTATAATACAAATTATATTTCATATAGGGTAAGAGAAAGTAAAATATAATGATTTACGCTAGCTAATAAAAAAAAAAAAAAAAAAAAAAAAAACGATTTATAAATACCCTAAAATAATCTTAAATTTTTCAAATGTTTGAAAAAATTTTCTTGAACCCCTATGTCCGGGTATAATCATTGGAAATTTATCATATAAATTAAGAGGATATCTCAGGCTGATTAGTGCTGCGATCTAGTGGAGACTTTTAGAATTATAAGTATAATTTTTAAAGTTTCCACAAGAGTGCAGCACAAATCAGATATTTTATTTAATTAATATCAAAAACAGAGAGGAGGTTATTTTTTTTTTTTTTGCGCCAACACACTCCTCTACTATTCTATTCTCCTGTTTACTCTTGTTACAAAGACAATAAATACTGAAAAACGAAATTCGTAGCTCCGTAATCATCTCAAACATTTTATATTTTCTAAAGTAAAATTAAGTTTCCAGGAATAGAAAATCGGAAACTAAATAGGCCTATATCAAGGGCGGATACAAGGGGGGGGGGCAGTAAAGGAGGTAATTACCTCGCCCTTCCCCGAAATTTGAGAAAAATATTTTTTTTTGGGAATTAGATTTTATTTTAAATATACAATTTTAAAAATTAATACTTAAAAATTTGATTTGTATATGGGGCATTCCACGCCAACTCGACCACTTTTGAACCCGACTATTTTTGATTTGGCTGAAACTTTGTCATCTCGGACAGTCCTGGAAGAATTTAAGAGCACCGTCATGATAAATAAGCGGAAAAAATTTTTTTTTCTTCAATTTAAAAAAAAAAAAAAATAGAATGCGAAATAATCCCACTCTGAAATTTTCAGAGCATTTGTAGAAAAAATCAAAGTTTTTTATAAAAAAAAAATTTAAAAAAAGTGTCATTCATCCCGAAATTTTTGTTTTTTTTCCGAAAATGTCAAAAAAAAAAACGTTCAAGATGAATCTGTAAAATTTTGTCATATTTATTTCTGAAAAGTACATTTAAAGACAAAAATTTCAAAAAAAAAAAAAAAACGTCCCGATAAGTTAATTTTTGACAGTTTTACGGTTATTTAAAAAAAAAAATCGATGTTTTTTGAAAATGCTATAACTTTTTTTTGGCTGGGTCGTAAAATCTGAAAAAATTCTCAGACACGTTTTCAATAGGGGTATAAAAAGATGACAAAGTTTCAGCCAAATCAAAATTGGTCGGGTTCAAAAGTGGTCGAGTTGGCGTGGAATGCCCCATATATATTCTGATAAACAAGTACAGAATGCACCTTTATATTACCGAAATTAAGACAAAAATTGTGTGCTGTGCGACCAGTCACACCAGATTACCCCCCCCCCCCCCGAGAAACTGTTAATTTTTTCTTCTAAATTATTTCTTTTATTTTAAACCATCAACTACGTTTAATTTTTCAAGATCAAAAATACAATATTTATTTATCTCTATATATTTTTAAACGAAAATAATTTTTATATTGAACTTTTATGGCTGGCAATAAATAAATTTCATCCGAATAACAAATTCTTTTGAAACTATACATTTCCTAGAATGAAATTTAATTACAGAATGTTTTTTAGAAGAAATATTTACAAAAAATCTGGTGTGTTAGTTGCACAGTTCACAATTTTCTCTTACTTTTGGTAATTAAAAGTTGTGTTCTGTGTTTGTACACCAGATTTTTTGTGTCGACGTATAATTAGTTTCCGCTGATATATTAGAATTTAACATGTTAACTTTATATAAATTTAAGGGACATAAAAACGTGTATTTCCATCAAAATCTCGACATGGAATTTTTTATATAATCAAAAATACTTTCTCTTTCTAAAGGTAGACTTTGGCTTGGGCGGGCGCAGGCACCCGCGCCAATGACGTCATGCCTCAACTCGGCGTCCGTCGCGGGTCTTTCATGTTGATAAAACAAATTGATATAAGAGTAACAAAAAATTGTTTTCATTTTGTTTAAGGCTTTTTTCGGTATTAGACCCCGTCCCTATTTATTTGTTTTTCGTTCATAAAAAAAAATTCCATAAAATATTTTGTTAAATAAGAAATTATATTATACTATATCGCGTTTAGGTCCGGAGAAAAATGCCAGGGTAGCTAGCTATCTTTTTCGGCTGTTTGATTTAATTAAAATTAATTTGGGGGGGGGGGATTTTTTGTAAATTTTTTTATTTTAATAATAATTTATTTGAATTCCCTCAAAGTTGACAAATTATTTACCCATGAGTAAATTACACGGTTATTTACGGGTAAATTACATCCTTGTAAATAACTAGGTCATGGTAAATAACTATAAAAAACCAACTGCCTGAAAAAATAACATATATATAGAGGTAAGAGAAAGTAAAAAAAAAAAAAAAACATGTTAAAAGCTATTATTTCATATTTTTTTTTGTGTTTGAATTTGGGCTTCGTGCATGCGCACCCGAATTATTTATGTAAATTATGTTATTTACGTAAATTACAGTTATTTACGAGATTTTTGTAAATAACTGCAAAATCGTGTAAATAACCCAACTAGAATGATGAAGGAAGAGAGGATGTCAGCCAAAAAGGAGCCTCTATCGAATAAAAATCTCCACTTAGAAGACGTTTCAGGTTTAATTATATAAATCCATCATCAGTTCCTAAGAGATTATTGGCAATCTCAAGGTATAACCATTGAATTAAACCCGAAACGTCTTCTAAGTGGAGATTTTTATTCGATAGAGGCTCCTTTTTGGCTGACATCCTCTCTTCCTTCATCATTCTAATCGCTGAACAGCCAGAACATCTAAATAACCCAACTCTGAATTCCCTTTTCATTTTTTTATTTATTATTAATTTCACTATCTTTATAAATACGGAAATTTTCTAAAAATCTTTATATATGTTTTTATTAAATTTATTTTAATTATTAAATAAAATTCTATATAGCCTAAATTCCGTTTCCCGCCCTGGGTCGATGGATGACTAAAAATTTTAAAGCTTTACCGAGAATTTGAAGCAGTTTCGGGAAATATTCTTTTTTTAAATAAATCAAATTCAGAGAAAAATAATCAAATGATCATTTCTAAAAGCGGGAGAGAACCAAGGGCGGATCCAGAGATGTTTCTCGGGGGGTAATCTGGTGTGACTCGTCGCACAGCACACTATTTTTTTTTAATTTCGGTAATTTAAAAGCGCATTCTGTACTTGTTTGCCAGAATATAAATACACATCAAATTTTTAAGTATTAATTTTAAAAATTTTACATTAAAAATAAATTTTTTTGCGAAAAAAAGGTATTTTTTCGAATCTCGGGGGGGGGGGTAATTACCCCCTTTACCCCCCCCCCCCTTGTATCCGCCCTTGGAGAGAACTCTAAATAAAATTAAAAAATATTTAAAAATCTAAACCTGATCGAAACTCTTATAAAAAAAAAAGTTAACATTAAGTAAGACCAGGTTAAATTAATGGAATTTTTTTTTACTTTATAATATGTCGGTTTTCAAGTGCTTCTAATTATTACTCAAAATAATAAATGAAATACAAAAAAATCGAGTCCTTTAAGATCTCAAACTTTAAATTAATTAAATTAAAAATATATTTTCTAATAAATATGGCAAAAATTGATACAGCGGGAGCTGCAACCAGAATTTGTCTCTGGAGTGGTTAAGATTTTTTTTTTAATTTCTTGTACTGTTAAGTCTGGTAGTTAATAGTGCATTTATTTAAAATAAATGCCTTCAAATAAGAAGACAAATCTGAATGAATCTCCGTATCAATTCCAATCAAAATCAAATGTAGAATTCCTACCTTTAATACGAAATACGAGAGCCAGCCACCAAAATGTCGATTAATCCGATGAATGTCAATGCTGAATTGTTAGAAGCATTTTTTCAAGATGCAAAAAAAAACGAAAGACGATTGGATGCCAATTTTTTTAACCGCGTATTTAATGAACGACACGAGTTAAAGAACTGAAGCGCAGCTACTGAAGCCTACTGGCGTTAAAAGCGCGCTAAAGCATGGCGGGTGTTGGCGGTTAGGCGGCCTCCCCCACTCTTGTTACATTTTATTTAATATTATATTTTTTTTAACTAAAAACAGGCTAAAAATTATATAATATAATGATTGATTGTTAAAATATTAATTTATAGTTATAACTAGGAAAATGTTATTTTATTAAAATTAAATCAAAATAAGAGAACTATTTTTTTGTCGAAGGTCCTGCGGCTTGATTCCTATTAACAAGTGTTTCTTGATGGGTTGGGGAGCGATGGGGGGGGGGGGAGGAATGGCGTGTTCATCCGATCCGAGAAGAAAGGAGCAACTATGGTTCTCGGAGTGGGGGAGAGAGGGAGGGTTTGGGTGTCGAAGAGTTAATCCATCCTCCCAAATGAATAAATTTTAAAACGTATAAAATATTTTTTGTAATTTCAAACACTATTTAAAATTTTAACATCATGCTTTTCTCTATATATATTTAACTTTATTCATAATTTTTCTAAAATTCAGAGGATGGAATATCCCCATACAGATATCAAAATAATGTATATGTTATCTTGAAAATTTTCATAAAAATAGTAATTAATACTATTATTTTTTATTTAAATATTTTTATATACCTTTGTATTTAGGTTTCTCATATTTTTCTTATTGCTCAAATATATTTGCAGTTCCTGGGTATGTTGCCATTTTTGGCGCGCGCGCCCCCCCCCCCCCCCACCTGTGGTATAAAAAAGGTTCTCTTTTTAAAAGACATTTTGGCAGAGGCGTAACGAGGCAGTTGGGGGCCTGGGGCGGCACTAGAAGAGGGGGCCTTATATTGAATTTTTTTTTTTGGGGGGGGTCATCTCAAAGGGAAATTTTAATTAAATTTTGTTTTTACTTGGGCCCTGAAGGCCTCTCAAAGGGAAATTTTTATTAAATTTTGTTTTTACTTGAACCATGAGGGCCCCGGGGCCTCTCAAAGGGAAATTTTTATTAAATTTTGTTTTTACTTGAGCCCTGAGGGCCCCGGGGCCTCTCAAAGGTAAATTTTTATTAAATGTTGTTTTTACTTGAGCCCTGAGGGCCCCGGGGCCTCTCAAAGGTAAATTTTTATTAAATGTTGTTTTTACTTGAGCCCTGAGGGCCCCGGGGCCTCTCAAAGGGAAATTTTTATTAAATTTTGTTTTTACTTGAGCCCTGAGGGCCCCGGGGCTTCTCAAAGAGAAATTTTAAATAAATTTTGTTTTTACTTGGGCCCTGAGGGCCTCTCAAAGGGAAATTTTCATTAAATTTTGATTTTACTTGAGCCCTGGGGGCCCCGGGGCCTCTCAAAGGGAAATTTTAATTAAATTTTGTTTTTTTTTATCTAAATTTTTCCATTTTTACTTGAGCCCCAAGGGCCTCGGGGCCTCTCAAAGAGAAATTTTCATTAAATTTTGTTTTTACTTGAGCCCTGAGGGCCCCGGGGCCTCTCAAAGGGAAATTTTCATTAAATTTTGTTTTTACTTGAGCCCTGAAGGCCCCGGGGCCTCTCAAAGAGAAATTTTTATTAAATTTTCTTTTTTTTTATCAAAATTTTCCCATTTTTACTTGAGCCCTGAGGGCCCCGGGGCCTTTCAAAGGGAAATTTTCATTAATTTTTTTTTTTTTATAAATATATGGGGGCCTATGCCGGCTCGGGGCCTGGGGCGGACCGCCCCCCTCGCCCCCCTCGGTACGCCACTGCATTTTGGTAAAAATCTAGAGTGACTGGTCGCACAGCACACAACTTTCTTTCTCTAACCCTTTGGCAAGAGAAAGTTGTGTACTGTGCTTGTTTCACCAGATATTTTGTGTCGAGATAAATTTAGTTCTTAGCACAAGGGCCGGATCTAGGGGGGGGGGGGCAGTGGGTGCATGTGCCCCGGGCGACAGATGTCAGAAGGCGGCAATTAAAGAAAGATTTACTAAAAAAATGGTAAAATGATATGAATTTTGTATAGAAAATTTTGAGGGGGCGGCAAATTAAATGTTGCACCCCCCTAAAAAATCTCCTAGTTCCGGCTCTGCTTAGCACTTTAGTTCCAAACTTGACCACACGTTTGAATATAGCCCTGTAAAAAAATTTTTTTCCGCAGGGTGAAAAACTTAGGTTCCGCAAAAACAATAGTGGCCGAAAAAATTTAGCCCGCCTGGACCCCCTACTCTGGCTCGCGCCCCCTGGACCCCCTACTTGGGGCGGACTGCGGCGGACCCTCGCAGGGGGGGTAATCTGGTGGGTGTGGCCGCACACTTTCGTTAAGGTGCGCGTCTCGGGGTGCTAATTTTGGGACTTTCCAGCGGCCACAATTTTGAAGCTATCGACCTCAAATTTTTTTTAAATTAAAGCTATTTAAAATATCTACAACTTATAGAAGCCCTTTTTTTGATTTTCAAAAAAAAAAAAATTTTTTTTAGATTAATCGCATTAAATAAAAGATATTTTAAAAAAAGGAGCTCTATAAGTTGTTGATAATTAAATTAGTAATCATTGTGTTAAAAAATAATTAATTTTTTGCCTTTAATTAATTAGCTGGAAAGTCTAGAATGAAATGGATCAAGTTGCGTGTATTCTAATGGGGGAACACTAACGCCATCTGGTGCCGCCTCGAGTCAATCGTGTTTTAACGGTTTTCCGAGACGCGCCCCTTAATTTAAAGTTGCATTCTGTACTTGTTTACCAGATATATATA
>JAKCPI010016393.1:0-14734 GCA_023213315.1 Euborellia annulipes | reverse complement strand
AAGGAAATAGATTAAATCTATTTTGGTCAATTCTACATAGAAAAACAAAAGTAATCAGATAAAAAAATGACCGTTAATCAAGGTTAATAATTTACTTTAAGACAAAAATTTTTTCATTGGATCATTTATCTCTGAGCTTGGGCACAGAAGCCATATGATTTTGTATGAAGCGAAAAAATTTTATTATTGACAAATCCCGGTTTGATCACATGTGCACTTGCACTATGTGTATAATTGTAAGTAAAAATAAAAACAACACAACCAACTTAAAAAAATATATTGTAATAATAGAATGTAAAAAATTTTGTTAATATCTATATACAATTTTGTAGCCCAATAACTGAAGATGGCCAAATAAATTCAGGCCGAAACGTCTTATTCTGGGAGTTTTATTGAACCTGGATTATTCCAATTTGGCTGATATCTCCAATTTTTTCATTATTATCACATCACCAGCCACAACCCAAAAGCAATTAAACAAAATTTTTAAAATTTGCTGAAATTTATCATTTAATCAATAACTTATATCATTTTGATATGAAGCAACTATTAATAGTATCTAGGTATATGATGAATATTCAAATTGTAGTAAGGAATAAAGGAAAAAAGCGATTGCAGCTAGATTTATTTGTATTAAAAGTTGGTTTCTGGATTTCTCCAATGAGCAAGCAGCTAGTAATTTTTTCAATTTATTTATTATTACTTAATGTGCCAGGGCCGACGTTTCAGTCACATATAGGACCATCCTCAGAGTTGATCCTCCATTGGTCAAAACTACTAGCTGCTTGTCAAAATATTGATCCTCCATTGGTCATATTGGCATAAGACATTATTAATATAATAAATCCAATGTCCAAATTCGATAGAGTTAATATGTATTAAGGACAGAGAGTGAGTGGCTTGGCCCTGAGGATGGTCCTATATGCGACCGAAACCTGGCACATTAAGTAATAATAATAAATTGAAAAAATTACTAGCTGCTTGCTCATTGGAGAAATCTTGAAACCTTTAATCTACATATTATCACCTATACACCTCCGCTAAATATAGATTTATTTAATTTATTATTCAAATTGGTATCCAAAAAAGTTTGTTAAGTAGTAGGCCCACTATAAAGGTCATAGCTATCCATTAAAATTCATTTCTTGTCCTCTATAGACAAATATATCGTTATTTAGACGCCACTTTGAATACATATAGATATATTATTTAATGTGACAGGATTGTTTTAGTTATATAAGGAATAATTAAAGTCGTTTAAGATTTATTTTATTATTAATACATACAGATAACAAAAATTATTTCTTTTTCTTTTCTATTAAATAATGTCATTATTCAGTTTTCAAAAAACTTCACATGAGAAAAGATAACTAGACTGTCCAAATATATAATCTTAATATACTAATAATTTGAAAAAAGGAAAAAAATTTTATTAATTGAATTAATTATTATTTATCGTGTGGAACGTCCACTGGTAGATATATATATATATATATATATACAATAATCTCTAAAGGGCCTCAGCAGCCCAGAATAAAAAAATAAAAATATTTATATTACCCATTGATAAAATTAAGATATTTCTTAAGTTTTTTATTAAAACCTCCATTAACTCTATACATTTTAGAGGATTACATTTAAGTTTGATTTTATTTTCAGGCAATCATTCCTGTGTTGTAATTATAAATAATTTTGTTCCAAAAGCTGATGTGGATTATTATGCTGTACCTCAAGGATTAGAAAAAGAACCGAAACTACCCCCAATATTAGCCAACCCACTTCATAGATTCATATCTCAAGTAAGTATTTAAATAATATATTTGTTAATTTATATTCTATAAAATATTTAATAAACAAATCTGTTGAATATAGGAAGATTTATTTGTATTGAGGCCAAGGTAGTGGTGGCGATTTAAAACAATATTTATTATATTATTTTGATTTTATTTTTGGCTGCAACTGTAGCTAGAATACAGAAAATGTAGAGACAAAAAAAGTTTGTACATTTTGTGACTGGTCGCACAGCATACAACTTTCTCTTACCCTTTGGTAAGAGAAAGTTTTGTATTGTGCTTGTCACACCAGGTTTTTTGTGTTGACATATGTTTAGTTTCTGTCGATATAAAATTTATAAACAGAGAAAAATATTTATATTTTGTTACCATGGCAACCATTTCACCTATCTTTCCTATGAAGTACAAGAGTTAAGTGTGCGTCAAAATGAGACTATACATTTGAAAGAGCATCTAAAAAATAATTGAATTTTAATTTTAATTGGAGCGAATTTTAAGAAAATAGAAAAAAACTGAAAAAGTACATCAATAAAGTACTACTACTTTTTGGCCGATCTTGTTTATAAGCTTATTTTCAGCTCCAGAGGGGTGTCTAACTTGAATATAAAATTTCATATACATATAGAGAAGTAAGAGAAATTAAAAATATATTATATATATATTGTATTTGTCTTTGTATCGTATACAAAAATATATTTTTTCATCGAAGAAGGACGCGATTGGCGTCCGGAACGTTGACCAAAAGAAATTAAAATATAATTGATGTTTTATGGCTGTGGAGATTTACTCAGGATTCGCAGTGACTTTGCAGCCAGGAGATTAAATAAAAAAATCTTTTATTTTATTTTTATTTGCTGACGTTTCGGTTGCCAATCACGACCTTCATCAGGGCAAATATTGTCAATTATACACGATATATTTGCCCTGATGAAGGTAGTGATTGGCGACCGAAACGTCGGTAAATAAAAATTAAATAAAAGATTTTTTTATTTAATCTCCTGGCTGCAAAGTCCCTGCGAATCCTGAGGAAATTAAAATAGTTTTTTATTCTCCTGGCTGTGGATCTACCTTCCTTAAGATGATTAAATAACAGCCATTTTACACTTTTAATATATTTTTCCTCAGTGACTCGTTCATCGAACAGTTATCCTCATCACATTTGTATAATTTGAGGCACTGGAAATGGATATACAATTCGAAATTTGCGAAATAAATTATTTTACTGAGGAAGTGAAAAGCAATCGCTAGTTTATTTCCTCCATTAACCATAATTATTAATTTGTTCCAGGTAAATATTCATCCAGTAAGAATAATAATTAATTTGCAACGTTCAAAATTATTATTAGATAATACTGAAATCATACAAAAAGTATTAAGTTTGATGTGCGAGAGAGAAATGAAACGACATGATTGCAATGAAGTGATGTCGTTTAAATTTCATTATTTATCTTTTTTTATGGCTGAAATATCAAAATATAAAAAAAGCAAAGGAATAAATAAAGTCAGCGAAAATGCAGAAAAGACAGACACAACATCTGAAGAAACTGAAGAGAAACGCACATCAGATCCTCTTGAACAATTAGCAAAAAAAATGTTAAAAACTAGCAAAGGAGATAATATGGATTTCCAAGAAAGTTTTTTGCGGGAATGTGTACGGGAATTTCCATACCGTGAATGTACGACATTTCATCAAATGGTCCAGGCTCTGACATCCCAGGATCCTCCATCTGCGCTTAGTATTATTATTTCCGCCATTAATGGGCAACGAGTTTTCTCGTCTGAAATACCTCGTTGCACTACATGTGGCGAAGAACGTGCAAGTAAAAAATGCAGTAAATGTAAAGCAGTTGTTTATTGCGATCGAGAATGTCAACGTTTGCATTGGTTCTTGCATAAGAAGGCTTGTGCTCGACTGGCTCTAGAGCCTATTACAACCAAGGCTTCTTCAGCACAAGTAAAAAATACCACCACTAAAGAAAACTAATTGTTTTTATTTTTATCTATCATTGAATGAATCTTGCACCTAAAAATATTTTTGATAGGAAAAATATTTTATTTTTGAGAATTAGATCGAATTAATCCATTGATTTTTTTGATAAAATTATTATTCCCAATTTTTTTTATTTAAAATATTTTTGAAATCTCTAAAAGAATAGAGAGATTTGTAATAATTGATATGTTTATGTGATTAATTTGGTACTAAAAATTAATATATATACAAAGGGTGATCAAATGAAAAGGTACGAAACGACACGGTGGGTACAAATGTAGACTTTATTCAAAATATACACCATAGGCCTGAGCACAACGATCCCACTGATGAACAAGCCGCAGGATTCCTTGATCCGTCGTCCGAGTTGATTGATGAGTTGGTGAATTCCTCGAGCACAGAAAAACCATTAACTCCGATGTGTACTTGTGAGACACTCCGACGCCTACCCAGGTCCATCAAGAACAAAAGACGGGGGCTGCTGACGGAGGGTGTTGTTCTGCTCCATGATAAAGGGCGTCCACACGTCTCCAGAGCCACACACATGGAACTGGCCAAGTCCATCCGCCCTACAGACCGGACATGTCGGCCTGCGATTTCCATGTTTTTGGTCCACTGAAGAAACACCTCAGGGAAGCCCTTCAACTCGAACGACGTGCTCAAGGACGCTGTGAAGGACTGGGTCTAGTCACGGCCACACTAATTCTGGGAACAAGGAATCCTGCGGCTTGTTAATCAGTGGGATCTTTGTGCTCAGGCCTATGGTATATATTTTGAATAAAGTCTACATTTGTATCCACCGTGTCGTTTCATATCTTTTCATTTGATCACCCCTTGTATATATATATTAGGGTGGTCCTTTGAACTTTTTCGACGATACTCCTAAATCGGATTTTCAGCTCTTAATATTAAAATTAAATCGGCCCCCAAAGTTTTAAATCGAAATAACATGGGAAAAGTTCTTTTGTGTCTTTAAAATTTTGAAACTCATCAACGGAACAACTTGGTAAGACCATAACATATTCTTATAGGAAATTTAACGCTCTACAAAAAAGGTCTCCTATGTTTTTTGTGTTACTCTACTGGTTCAAAAGTTATTCAAGATCAAAGTTGAAAAAAAAAAACATTAAATTGACTATAACTTCAACTTTGACCTCGAATAACTTTTGGACTAGTAGTAACACAAAAAATCATAGGAGACCTTTTTTGTAGAACCTTAAACTTCCTATAAGAATATGTTATGGTCTTACGAAGAAGTTGTTCCGTTGATGAGTTACAAAATTTTAAAGACACAAAAGAACTTTTCCCATGTTATTTCCATTTAAAACTTTGGCTGCCTTGGGGGTCGGTCGGGTTAATATTAATATTAAGAGCTGAAATTTGACAGGAATTTTTTTTTTTTATATATTTGGAACCGATTTAATACGAGAGTTGAAAAAAATCCGAAAAAAACCCAAATAAGGACCACTCTAATATATTCAATATATATATACCAGGTATAATATATTGAATATTTCAAAACTTTGATATGAGGTTTAAGCGATTCTTTAATTCTCAAATTCTCTTAATTTAACAAAATTTCTTTATAAGAAATCCATCAAATATACGTATGATAAAATTATAGAGCAGTCAAGAGAAATGAATACAAATATTTTTGGGTGTTAATTGCAAAGCTATCTAATGGAATTATCAAAAATAAATTTCTCTTTTTAGTTTACAAGAATATTCAGTTTAAAAAAGCTAGAAAGAAACGTTATCTCATAATTAATCTTGATATTTGATTAAAATAATTATAAACAGAATATTAATTATTCATTAAAATATTGTGCTCTTTTTTTATAAAACTTCATTTAGCCTATATATTCTTGTAAACACTAGGTATTATTTTTGGTATTTAGAAATTCTTAGAAAAAGAAAAATACAATATTTGTATAATATATAAGAAATTGAAATCCATTAATCTAATTCTTGGTTTTCATGATTTTTCTCAGTCTATTCAATGAGACTATCTTTCTGTTTTTCCTTAATTGACTTTAGAAATAATATTTCTTAGAGAACTTAATAGGAAGTAAATGTCTCATACATATATAATTTTTTTAAAAGCATTTCATATATTAAGTTTCATTGAATTTTGTTTATATCTTATGATATTTTTAACTTTTTTCTCTATTATATTTAATCAATTAACCATTTTTTCCTCACTTTTATACTTAATATTTAACTAGTCATAATTCTTCTATAATTATATAGTATAAATCCGTAAATCCAATTCATAAATCTCAACTTTAAGAATAATTTTAACTCTTCCTTTTTTTCCAACTCAAACCTGTTGGAAGTTCTAACAAAACCCCCATCCTCTCTTTAAGTCTGTTTTTCCAATTGTTACTATACTTTACCAGTGAGAAGTATTTATTTTCTACTTATAAATTTATAATTCATATGACGTAATGTATTTTTCTAAACAAATATTTTAAAACTTTATTTCAAAAATGATAAAAAATAAATTTTCTTTATAAGAAAAATTTTTTAAAATATTTATAAGTTTATAATACCTGCAGGGCCTACTCGTATTTTACTAAATATTTCACTGTTGGTTAAATTAAAAAATGTTTTTTGTTAACCCTATTACACTCTTCTTGATTTAAAGACTATTATCTCTCTCTAAAATATATATATATATTCTGGAAAATTTCCCCAACCGGATGTATGCGAAGATCCGGGAAAACTTATCTTCATATATATATATATATAAAGAAATAACATTTTTTTATTTGATTTGAAAATTCTTTTATTAAATAATTAATCTGTATGTGTATATCTTTTACTCTTGCCTCTGTTGTGCTAATTGCGACATAAGAATGCATCATCTGGTAAAAACCTCCAGCAGTTCATTACACAAACTGGACTACGAGAGAAAACATGTGGAAAAAAAATCTGGTGTGACTGGCGCACCAGATTTTTCGTGACGAGATATATTTAGTTTCCGATGATATAATAGAATTCAAGATGTAAAATTTTTTTTTTTTTTATATTTTAAACATTCACACTTTTTTCTCATACACACTCACATTCACACAATTTACAGTCTTTTAGGCAACTTAGGCCATTTAAGACTTTGACGATAACCGTTATATTAATAATATCTCTATCCATATAAATGACCAGATGTAAAATTTATAAGTTTGGGAAAATATTTTTATTTTGTTTCCATGGCAACCATTTCTCCTATCTTCTCCTTGAAGCACAAGCTTAAAGTGGTCTTCAGAAGATTTCAATGGCAAAATGAGAATATACATTTTAAAGAGCATCTAAAAATATAATTGATTTATGAATTTAAAAAAAAAAATCGTTGAGCGAATTTTGAGAAAATCAAAAAAAAACTGAAAAAGTACATCAGTAAAGTACTAGCTTTCTTTAGCTGATTTTGATTAAAAGCTTATTTTCACGGTCCAGAAGGGTAAAAAAAAAAAGAAGGATCAAATTTCAACCTCCTAGCTCAATTTCTTCATGCTTAAAATTGATCACACACCCACCCACCCACAGAAAGACCATGTCGCGAAAGCCACATTTTTTTTGGACTCGGAGGGGGGGCTCAAAACGTATGTATCCATCAAAATCTCGACATCGAATTTTTGACATGAATCCAATACTTTCTCTCTATATATATTAACATATATATATATAGAGGTAAGAGAAAGTAAAAATTAGCAAATAAGCTTTTGTATTTCTAAATTTTGCGCTTCTAATAATCTTCAAAGAGAATTTGCAAAAAAAAAAATAATATTTCGGAGATGTGCCGATTTTGTTAGCCCGAGATACAATCTCGGGTTTGAAAAAATTCAAAACCAATTCTTTCTATAGAAACATCTACAAATAATTCAGTTAAAAATATATTTTATATGACTTTATATGATAAATCGTTTATGGTATTTTAATTAATTTAAATGACTTAATTATTTCATTATTTGTACTTGGCTTAAAAAATTTTTTTTATTTTTTTTTAAGAAGGGGGGATGGTGGGGGGCAACCAGGCACTTTCCCACCCCCTGGAAAATTAAAATGATACAAAAAAATGTATAAAACAAAAAAAATACAAAAAAAAACCTTTTTCAGTATACATCCACCTTGCCGCGGTGAGAAAGCTTTAAATACTAAGAGATATATAACATTATTAATATCAAAGTACGTTTTTTTATAACTTATCTGGAAGTGACTTGCCTCCCCCCCTGTTAAAAAAATCGTGCGGACGCCCTTGAGTGGGGGGGGGCGCTAATCAATGTATTTACGCCACTGTTCATTACTTAATCATATTCGGATATTAAGTTAAGAAATTATTTACATTGACGGGTTATGAGAATTATTTTCCGCGATATTAAATCTTTGTAAACCATATTTAGAATTTTTTAATTAAGTTAATTGACATTTTTAAATTGGAAAAATTTTAATTGGATTATTGAATTTTAAAAAAATGTTTACTTTTCATTTATTTTATTATTTATTAAATAATGAGTATAAATTTTTAGAATTTTTTAAAATTTATTTATTATTCAATTTTTTTACTAGAAGTAAAATAAACTCGAAGTTGCGTTGCAATGTCTTTGACGCCATTGAAAACGATAGCGAATGCCTCGTCTCTTTATCTCATCCATGACTTTGACTGACAGATTTTTTCTCTCATCACCTGCTCATCACATCGGCTTATTTATATTTATTCTCAACTATTTACATTATTTAAGGTCAGTAAAGCATTTAAATATTTATTTAATTGGTTCAAGATTATTATTTTCAATTAAATCATTAAATGAAACAAGTGAAATATTATAAACTCATGATTCATCAGAATAACCTTTGTCTGTCTGTCAAATTTTATTCTCATTTTTTTAATATTCCATCTCTTTTAATTATTTAATATTCATTTTCAATTAAATTTCGATATGTAAATTATATAAATTAAATAGGTTATTTTATTTTATTAAATCATTGACTCTTCGCTTTATATTTGACATTTAAATTTTTTCATTAACCACAGAAACAAATGATTTAATCACATTTCTTTATTTTCGATCCATTTTTATAAATAATTTATGAAATAATCAAGTGTCATTCAATCTGAATATGTCAGATTCATTGCATCTTTACTTACCTTCTCTTATTTTCAAATTAATTTTTTTATTATTCATTATTTTAAGTCATTTTATATTTTTTCAATTGAAAATATTTATTAAATGCTCATTTTATTTTTAATTTCAGGTGTGATTTACACTAAATAATTTGTTGTCAGCTGCTTTGCTTCGAGCTTTGATCCATCAATCATATATATATATAATTTCCATTTAATTCCATTCCTTTTATTTTTCTGATGTCTGACTTATGAAACGAAATAGAAATGGAATTATATTCATTTTCAAAAATAGATGATAGAAGGGACTTAAGCTTTCAAAGAAATTAAATATCATTAAATAAGGTAAGCGTTAATAAATTGAAATTTATGTTTTACTAATTTTAAATATACTTTCTCCGGTATATATATTTTTTTTTTATTTTCAGAATTTCGTTCAAGATAAAACTATTTATTATTCCAGATAAACTCCTTGTGATCCCGCATTCCTATTTGGTGAGTTTATTATTTTGTTTCATGTTATTTTTCCAAAATATCTACTATTTGTCTTAAATAATTAGCAAGATAGTCCAAGAGTAAAGGGAGGAATGAAAAAAATTTAATCACTCATTTTTTAAGGCATTTTATATTTTTTCAAATAAAAATCTTTATTAAATGTTGTTTTTATTTTTAATTTTAGGTTTGATTTGGACCAAAGAACTTGTCGTTTGCTTCTTTACTTCGAGCTTTGAATGATATAACATCTTCCATCAATTATATATATATATACTATATATTTTATTCTGATGGGAGCTCAACAAAAGGAAAGGTTCTGCTAATATTCTACCCACCTTAACTACTGAAGCAGGCAGTCAATTTAACAAACCTTGTCTTGAAGGGGGGATGACGTTTAGTTCCAGCTGACAAGGTGAAAATAAAATAATCCGGGCCGACATAAGCCTATAATTTTTTTTTTTTTTTTATCATCTGATTATAATTTGACCTTCCTTTACACTTACTTTCATATATATTATATAACTTTATAACGTTTGACTTATGATCTTCTTTCGTTTTAATTAATAATTTTTTAAAATAAAAGGGAAATTTCGTTGAACGGTATAAAACTATTGTACTTTTATATATTTTAGTATTTTATCTATTTAGTCTAGGACTCTAATAATAAAATTTCATTTTTTTTATTTTATTAAAATTAATTCTTGATTTGAAAAACTAGAAAATTTTTTAATTCTCAAATTCAACATTATCTTTTTTAAATTAAATTTATTAGGGAATTTGGCCGCGGTTTGTGTTTATAAATTGAATACTCGATGTAGAGGTCGATGGGAGGGCAGCATCGTGGAAAGTCAGAATATTTGGTTAGCAGGATTAATACCCGTAATAATTAGATAAGGAAATGTCCCTTTGGTAAAAAAAACATAATTTATTTCCCGGAGAACGATGACTATGACGTCTCGTTCTGATGGCAGTTTTATTTTAATTTCAATGTTTTTTATTTAAATATTTGAAAATAAATATTTATTTTTTTTTAATCAAGCAAAACCAAGCGTTTAATTATTCTTATCTAAAACTTTTAAAGCCCAGTCGGACTGGAATAGTTTTTACTTACTATGTACAATAATATAATATTTTATTTTCTTTTCTCTAACCGCTGCCAATCTCTAGTAGCATGGATTAACTCGCCTGAGAAAAATATATATACAGTAGCAAATAAATGGATATTAGGTTAAATAAAAATTCACTTAAAAAAATATGACTTTAATAAACACAAAATATGACTTATTTAATATCAAAAGATAGATATACAATAGTTTAAATCAAGAAAAAAGATAAGAAATGATACAGCAAATATATTTAATATTTTAATAGAAATGACAAATAATCAAAATCTTTGTTCCAGGATCTCACGGGGTCTACGTGTTGGCCTCGGGCTGATTGCAACTGGGCCGCGGACGTCTAAGGAAAGATAAAAATTATATATATACACTGGGCCTCAGTGTTTTTTTTTTTTTATGGAAAAAGTGGGTCGCACATCAAAATAGGTTGGGAACCACTGCTTTAAGCTATTCTTAACTGAAAACCATTGGTGGAATTCGATCCACACATTTTGCATTCTAAGAGGCTGCTTGTTGTTGAACCCAACGTCATTTCGCGGCTGTCATTTGGTGAGTTTATTATTTTGAATACTTTACTTTTCCAATAATATTAATAATTGATACTAAGGTCATTTTTATGTTAAAAAAGTCAAGAGAATAACAAAATTTGACTTAGAATTTTATTCTTTTTTACTTTCTCTTACTTACTTAATATATAGAGAAACAAAGTTTTTAAACACTCACTCTTTTTTCTAATTCACACATACATACACACAGTCTTTCCGGCAACTTAGGCCATTTAAGACTTTAAACGATACTTGTATGTTTGAATATATCTATTGGGGGTCTTATTTACGCCATTTGGTATCTAAATTCAAATATTTTTGAATTAAACCTACAGTATTTCTATTTAATTCTATGTTTATTTATATATTGGGAATTTCATTAAATTAAAATTTATTATTATTTTCTAAAAGGAATTTTATTCTAATACATATTTGAGAAAAAAACCTTTAATAAGTGAGAATCATGTAATTGTTCACATTTCAATTTAAATAATATTATTTTGTTCATTTGCCAGAATATTTTGTTAAGACTGGTTTTACGCAAGAAACAAGATCTTAAAATTGTGCGGTGCACGATGACATACCTTCGTGGAAACCCGGCTTAACATAAACATTTTGGCAATTGATATCTTCAAATTTAGGGAAAATAATAATTAAATTGAATATCTTCTTCTTCTTTCTTCGCCTTTATTTTTCCCGCAGTGCGGGGTCGATGGAATTAATTTGAATATCTATTTACATAATAACATAAAATAATTTTAAAAAAGTGATTATTAATTTGTTTCTTTTTTTATTCTCAGAATACATTCTTCCAGAGGCTTCTTGTCGTTAATCCAGATGAACTCACCGTTATTTCTTTCGAATTGCCATTTGGTGAGTTTATATTTTTTAAATAAATATACAAAATTTGACTTCTAATTTTATCAAACCATTTAATTTTGAAGACAATTTTTTTTACCGGAGGAAATATTTGTTTTTTATATTTTGGGTTCATAATACTAATTTCAAAACTTAAATTAGTCTCCCCTCTCTCTCTTTTTTGATTCGCATTCCACCAGTTAGTTCTTTTGAATGGGTGGGGTTGCTTTTTTACTTTCTCTTGCCGATATGTATATATATATATATGTTAATTCAGGGTGGTTGGAGATATGGAAAGCTTAAAAACCTGAAATTATCAGGGAATTTAATGGGACTGGAAATTATCATAGAAATATCAGGGAATTTTGAAAAGTATCAGGGAAATTTATCAATCAATTATATCTGACACTGAGAAAAAAATAATTTCTATTTAATTTCTATATTATCGCGCCTTCTAAAGCTATGACAAATTAGTTATTAAATTGTTTTTGCTATGTGACTCTGTCTGTGTGTGTCTGTGAACAAAATATCTCAAGAACGAAAAGAGCTACGAGCTTGAAATTTTTTATTTAAGTTAGGCACACCTCTGGCACTAGACACGAAGCTTTTGAACAAAATCGGCCAAAAAGTTCTAGTACCTTATATATGCACTTTTTGAACATGCAGAGGTACTTGACCATAAAAGCTACATTAAATCTAAATATACTTTTAGAAAGATTGGTTCAATACCCCCCGGGCTATAAAAGTTTGGCCACATATATATATATTTGTCCTATATTGTTACTATGGAAATGAATATGTTTGTGAATGAGAAAAAAGTACGAGTAAAAAAAAAATACTTTCTCTCTATTTATTTCAATATAGGTAAAATAAATTAAAAATAGTTTGAAGTCAATGCAAAAGACGTTGCCACGTTAAAAAGCCCCCCGGCTGTGTAGAAGACACAGCCAACACCAGATTTTTTTGTTATTACTTGAAGTAAATAAAATTAATTTCAAACAATTCAGGATAGAAGAAAAGGAGAAGAATAACATCAGCTAGTCATATTTCATTATTTTATAATTCCCATCATGTAGACGTTTCGATTCCCCGAGGCCATTCTGAGGATGATCCCAACCGGAATCGAAACCTCAATTAAAATAATTAAATACGACTAGCTGCTGTTTTTCTTCTCCTTTTCTTCTATCCAGTAGCGTAACTAGGTGGGGGGCGAAGGGGGGCGCTCGCCCCTCCGCCCCAGGCGCATCAAGCCTTTGGCGCCCCTCTATACCGACATAGGCGCCTAAGGCATCTAAAATATAGCCCAGGGACGGTGATTTTATCATATTCTTTCCATAGATTGTCCAAAAACACGGATAGTTTTTCTTTTAAATTATATTACAACTTAAAAAACGAAGCCCTTGTTGAGCTTCGCCCTCAAAGGCTAGTTACGCGGCTTCTTCTATCCTGATTGAACTACCAGCTACATCAGCTCTACGTATCTACTTAATATAAGTAAAGTTTTTGGCTGCTCAATTTGTTAAAAAAAAGACAACTTTAATCAAAACTTTAGACATCTTAATTACACGAATACAAATTTTATATCATGGAAAAATAGAAAAATTTCTCTGGAAAATCCGGGAAATTTTAAATAATTTCTCTGTAGCCACCCTGTTAATATACAGAGAGAAAGTATTGGATTCGTGTCAAAAATTCGATGTCGAGATTTTGATGGATATACACGTTTTGCGGTCCTCTGAATACAAAAACGTGCTTTTCGCAACCTGGTCTGTCTGTGGGTCTGTTTGTCGGTGTGTCTGTCTGTGTTCCTGTCTGGGTCAAATTTAAAGCATGAAGGAAGTGAGCTAGGAGGTTGAAATTTTATATTTAAGTTAGAGCACCAACCTAGAGCGTGAAAATAAACTTTTTGATCAAAAAATCACCCTACTAGTACTTTACTGATGTACTTTTTCAGTTTTTTTAGGAATTTTTCTCAAAAATTCGCTTCAATTTTTATTAAAATTCAAAAATCAGTTATTTTTAGATGCTCTTTTAATTGTATATTCTCATTTTGCTCTCAAAATTGTTTAAAGCACATTTACTCCTCCATATCATAGGAGAGATAGGATCCCTATGGTAATAAAATATAAATAAATATGTTTATCTAATATCGTCGCTTGCATCACGTAGTGACGCATCTCAAAATTGAGATACAACGGATATAACCGTGTCCGGTTTTTTGGTTTTGCGTATCTCAACATTTAATATAACAACACGAACTATAAACAGCTCTCCTGAAAATGATAGAAATTGAGATACGCCACTACGTGTTTCATGACTATATATTTATGGAAACTAAATATATATAGACACAACTATATCGAAACAAAAAATCTGGTTTATAAATAAGAAATTATATATAATATTTAAGATATTATATATATTATATATATAGGTAAGCCGCGAAACGGAGATTTATATAATTAGATATTACTTCATGTACCATGGCTAAATTTGCTTTCCAACTGAGTTCATATACTCGAATGCCGTGCTGTGGTCTAGTGGTAAGGGCACACTGAGCGCAAATCGGTGGATCCGTGGTTCAACTCCCGGCGGCACACCCTTATATCTTTTTTCGGGTACATGAAGTAATATCTAATTATATAAATCTCCGTTTCGCGGCTTACCTACGCGATATATATAATATCTTAAATATTATATATAATTTCTTATTTATAAATTAGTTAAAATTGAGGTCGTCTCAAATATTCCAACTGGATTGCACCAGGTTAACGGAGGAATTTGTGGCACCAAATCTGGGTCCAATCCTCCCGATG
>JAKCPI010016392.1:0-20547 GCA_023213315.1 Euborellia annulipes | reverse complement strand
CATCACATCGGCTTATTTATATTTTATTCTCAACTATTTACATTATTTACGGTCAGTAAAGCATTTAAATATTTATTTAATTGGTTCAAGATTATTATTTTCAATTAAATCATTAAATGAAACAAGTGAAATATTATAAACTCATGATTCATCAGAATAACCTTTGTCTGTCTGTCAAATTTTATTCTCATTTTTTTAATATTCCATCTCTTTTAATTATTTAATATTCATTTTCAATTAAATTTCGATATGTAAATTATATAAATTAAATAGGTTATTTTATTTTATTAAATCATTGACTCTTCGCTTTATATTTGACATTTAAATTTTTTCATTAACCACAGAAACAAATGATTTAATCACATTTCTTTATTTTCGATCCATTTTTATAAATAATTTATGAAATAATCAAGTGTCATTCAATCTGAATATGTCAGATTCATTGCATCTTTACTTACCTTCTCTTATTTTCAAATTAATTTTTTTATTATTCATTATTTTAAGTCATTTTATATTTTTTCAATTGAAAATATTTATTAAATGCTCATTTTATTTTTAATTTCAGGTGTGATTTACACTAAATAATTTGTTGTCAGCTGCTTTGCTTCGAGCTTTGATCCATCAATCATATATATATATAATTTCCATTTAATTCCATTCCTTTTATTTTTTCTGATGTCTGACTTATGAAACGAAATAGAAATGGAATTATATTCATTTTCAAAAAATAGATGATAGAAGGGACTTAAGCTTTCAAAGAAATTAAATATCATTAAATAAGGTAAGCATTAATAAATTGAAATTTATGTTTTACTAATTTTAAATATACTTTCTCCGGTATATATATTTTTTTTTATTTTCAGAATTTCGTTCAAGATAAAAATATTTATTATTCCAGATAAACTCCTTGTGATCCCGCATTCCTATTTGGTGAGTTTATTATTTTGTTTCATGTTATTTTTCCAAAATATCTACTATTTGTCTTAAATAATTAGCAAGATAGTCCAAGAGTAAAAGGGAGGAATGAAAAAATTTAATCACTCATTATTTTAAGGCATTTTATATTTTTTCAAATAAAAATCTTTATTAAATGTTGTTTTTATTTTTAATTTTAGGTTTGATTTGGACCAAAGAACTTGTCGTTTGCTTCTTTACTTCGAGCTTTGAATGATATAACATCTTCCATCAATTATATATATATATACTATATATTTTATTCTGATGGGAGCTCAACAAAAAGGAAAGGTTCTGCTAATATTCTACCCACCTTAACTACTGAAGCAGGCAGTCAATTTAACAAACCTTGTCTTGAAGGGGGATGACGTTTAGTTCCAGCTGACAAGGTGAAAATAAAATAATCCGGGCCGACATAAGCCTTTAATTTTTTTTTTTTTATCATCTGATTATAATTTGACCTTCCTTTACACTTACTTTCATATATATTATATAACTTTATAACGTTTGACTTATGATCTTCTTTCGTTTTAATTAATAATTTTTTAAAATAAAAGGGAAATTTCGTTGAACGGTATAAAACTATTGTACTTTTATATATTTTAGTATTTTATCTATTTAGTCTAGGACTCTAATAATAAAATTTCATTTTTTTTATTTTATTAAAATTAATTCTTGATTTGAAAAACTAGAAAATTTTTTAATTCTCAAAATAAACATTATCTTTTTTAAATTAAATTTATTAGGGAATTTGGCCGCGGTTTGTGTTTACAAATTGAATACTCGATGTAGAGGTCGATGGCAGGGCAGCATCGTGGAAAGTCAGATTATTTGGTTAGCAGGATTAATACCCTTAATAATTAGATAAGGAAATGTCCCTTTGGTAAAAAAAAACATAATTTATTTCCCGGAGAACGATGACTATGACGTCTCGTTCTGATGGCAGTTTTATTTTAATTTCAATGTTTTTTATTTAAATATTTGAAAATAAATATTTATTTTTTTTTAATCAAGCAAAACCAAGCGTTTAATTATTCTTATCTAAAACTTTTAAAGCCCAGTCGGACTGGAATAGTTTTTACTTACTATGTACAATAATATAATATTTTCTTTTCTTTTCTCTAACCGCTGCCAATCTCTAGTAGCATGGATTAACTCGCCTGAGAAAAATATATATACAGTAGCAAATAAATGGATATTAGGTTAAATAAAAATTCACTTAAAAAAATATGACTTTAATAAACACAAAATATGACTTATTTAATATCAAAAGATAGATATACAATAGTTTAAATCAAGAAAAAAGATAAGAAATGATACAGCAAATATATTTAATATTTTAATAGAAATGACAAATAATCAAAATCTTTGTTCCAGGATCTCACGGGGTCTACGTGTTGGCCTCGGGCTGATTGCAACTGGGCCGCGGACGTCTAAGGAAAGATAAAAATTATATATATACACTGGGCCTCAGTGTTTTTTTTTTTTTTTATGGAAAAAGTGGGTCGCACATCAAAATAGGTTGGGAACCACTGCTTGAAGCTATTCTTAACTGAAAACCATTGGTGGAATTCGATCCGCACATTTTGCATTCTAAGAGGCTGCTTGTTGTTGAACCCAACGTCATTTCGCGGCTGTCATTTGGTGAGTTTATTATTTTGAATACTTTACTTTTCCAATAATATTAATAATTGATACTAAGGTCATTTTTATGTTAAAAAAGTCAAGAGAATAACAAAATTTGACTTAGAATTTTATTCTTTTTTACTTTCTCTTACTTACTTAATATATAGAGAAACAAAGTTTTTAAACACTCACTCTTTTTTCTAATTCACACATACATACACACAGTCTTTCCGGCAACTTAGGCCATTTAAGACTTTAAACGATACTTGTATGTTTGAATATATCTATTGGGGGTCTTATTTACGCCATTTGGTATCTAAATTCAAATATTTTTGAATTAAACCTACAGTATTTCTATTTAATTCTATGTTTATTTATATATTGGGAATTTCATTAAATTAAAATTTATTATTATTTTCTAAAAGAAATTTTATTCTAATACATATTTGAGAAAAAAACCTTTAATAAGTGAGAATCATGTAATTGTTCACATTTCAATTTAAATAATATTATTTTCTCTAACTTGTTCATTTGCCAGAATATTTTGTTAAGACTGGTTTTACGCAAGAAACAAGATCTTAAAATTGTGCGGTGCACGATGACATACCTTCGTGGAAACCCGGCTTAACATAAACATTTTGGCAATTGATATCTTCAAATTTAGGGAAAATAATAATTAAATTGAATATCTTCTTCTTCTTTCTTCGCCTTTATTTTTCCCGCAGTGCGGGAGTCGATGGAATTAATTTGAATATCTATTTACATAATAACATAAAATAATTTTAAAAAAGTGATTATTAATTTGTTTCTTTTTTTATTCTCAGAAACATTCTTCCAGAGGCTTCTTGTCGTTAATCCAGATGAACTCACCGTTATTTCTTTCGAATTGCCATTTGGTGAGTTTATATTTTTTAAATAAATATACAAAATTTGACTTCTAATTTTATCAAACCATTTAATTTTGAAGACAATTTTTTTTACCGGAGGAAATATTTGTTTTTTATATTTTGGGTTCATAATACTAATTTCAAAACTTAAATTACTATTTCTAATATTTTGAACTCAATACTTTGATATTAGAGCGGGCGCTGGAGGTAGTTGAGTATGCAAAATGTGAGGACCGAGTTCTGTCAATGGATTTGGACTAAGAATAGCTCCCAGAATAAGGATCCGGATCTTGCCGGGCGATTTTTTGGTCCAATTTTTTTTTACCCCCTCCATAGGAAATCAATTATAGGTCATTCTTTCTTTTTTAAAATATCGTCTATAAAAACCCCCTCATTTTAATTATTATCATTTAAATCCACAAAAGTCTCCCTCTCTCTCTTTTTTGATTCGCATTCCACCAGTTAGTTCTTTTGAATGGGTGGGTTGCTTTTTTACTTTCTCTTGCCGATATGTATATATATATATATGTTAATGTTGGAGATATGGAAAAGCTTAAAAACCTGAAATTATCAGGGAATTTAATGGGACCGGAAATTATCATAGAAATATCAGGGAATTTTGAAAAGTATCAGGGAAATTTATCAATCAATTATATCTGACACTGAGAAAAAAATAATTTCTATTTAATTTCTATATTATCGCGCCTTCTAAAGCTATGACAAATTAGTTATTAAATTGTTTTTGCTATGTGACTCTGTCTGTGTGTGTCTGTGAACAAAATATCTCAAGAACGAAAAGAGCTACGAGCTTGAAATTTTTTATTTAAGTTAGGCACACCTCTGGCACTTGACACGAAGCTTTTGAACAAAATCGGCCAAAAAGTTCTAGTACCTTATATATGCACTTTTTGAACATGCAGAGGTACTTGACCATAAAAGCTACATTAAATCTAAATATACTTTTAGAAAGATTGGTTCAATACTCCCGGGCTATAAAAGTTTGGCCACATATATATATTTGTCCTATATTGTTACTATAGAAATGAATATGTTTGTGAATGAGAAAAAAGTACGAGTAAAAAAAAAAATACTTTCTCTCTATTTATTTCAATATAGGTAAAATAAATTAAAAATAGTTTGAAGTCAATGCAAAAGACGTTGCCACGTTAAAAAGCCCCCGGCTGTGTAGAAGACACAGCCAACACCAGATTTTTTTGTTATTACTTGAAGTAAATAAAATTAATTTCAAAAAATTCAGGATAGAAGAAAAGGAGAAGAATAACATCAGCTAGTCATATTTCATTATTTTATAATTCCCATCATGTAGACGTTTCGATTCCCCGAGGCCATTCTGAGGATGATCCCAACCGGAATCGAAACCTCAATTAAAATAATTAAATACGACTAGCTGCTGTTTTTCTTCTCCTTTTCTTCTATCCAGTAGCGTAACTAGGTGGGGGCGAAGGGGGGCGCTCGCCCCCTCCGCCCCAGGCGCATCAAGCCTTTGGCGCCCCTCTATACCGACATAGGCGCCCTAAGGCATCTAAAATATAGCCCAGGGACGGTGATTTTATCATATTCTTTCCATAGATTGTCCAAAAACACGGATAGTTTTCTTTTAAATTATATTACAACTTAAAAAACGAAGCCCTTGTTGAGCTTCGCCCCCTTCGCCCTCAAAGGCTAGTTACGCGGCTGCTTCTATCCTGATTGAACTACCAGCTATAAGCTCTACGTATCTACTTAATATAAGTAAAGTTTTTGGCTGCTCAATTTGTTAAAAAAAAGACAACTTTAATCAAAACTTTAGACATCTTAATTACACGAATACAAATTTTATATCATGGAAAAATAGAAAAATTTCTCTGAAAAATCCGGGAAATTTAAAATAATTTCTCTGTAGCCACCCTGTTAATATATAGAGAGAAAGTATTGGATTCGTGTCAAAAATTCGATGTCGAGATTTTGATGGATATACACGTTTTGCGGTCCTCTGAATACAAAAGCGTGCTTTTCGCAACCTGGTCTGTCTGTGGGTCTGTTTGTCGGTGTGTCTGTCAGTGTTCTGTCTGGGTCAAATTTAAAGCATGAAGGAATTGAGCTAGGAGGTTGAAATTTTATATTTAAGTTAGACACCAACCTAGAACGTGAAAATAAACTTTTGATCAAAATCACCCTACTAGTACTTTACTGATGTACTTTTTCAGTTTTTTTAGATTATCTCAAAATTCGCTCCAATTTTTATTAAAATTCAAAAATCAATTATTTTTAGATGCTCTTTTAATTGTATATTCTCATTTTGCTCTCAAAATTGTTTAAAGCACATTTTACTCCTCCATATCATAGGAGAGATAGGATGCCATGGTAATAAAATATAAATAAATATGTTTATCTAATATCGTCGCTTGCATCACGTAGTGACTTATCTCAAAATTGAGATACAACGGATATAACCCTGTCCGGTTTTTGGTTTTGCGTATCTCAACATTTAATATAACAACACGAACTATAAACAGCTCTCCTGAAAAATGATAGAAATTGAGATACGCCACTACGTGTTTCATGCGACTATATATCGGCGGAAACTAAATATATATAGACACAACTATATCGAAACAAAAAATCTGGTTTATAAATAAGAAATTATATATAATATTTAAGATATTATATATATATCGCGTAGGTAAGCCGCGAAACGGAGATTTATATAATTAGATATTACTTCATGTACCATGGCTAAATTTGCTTTCCAACTGAGTTCATATACTCGAATGCCGTGCTGTGGTCTAGTGGTAAGGGCACACTGAGCGCAAATCGGTGGATCCGTGGTTCAACTCCCGGCGGCACACCCTTATATCTTTTTTCGGGTACATGAAGTAATATCTAATTATATAAATCCCCGTTTCGCGGCTTACCTACGCGATATATATAATATCTTAAATATTATATATAATTTCTTATTTATAAATTAGTTAAAATTGAGGTCGTCTCAAATATTCCAACTGGATTGCACCAGGTTAACGGAGGAATTTGTGGCACCAAATCTGGGTCCAATCCTCCCGATGCACATAGGGGTATTTGACGTAAAAACCCGATCAAAATAGAAAAACTCAAAGTTTACCTAATGCTACCCAAAATGGATGTTTCTTCATCTACTATAACCGGCTTATTGGAATCCAGCCCCTCCGACCCTTCTGGTTCGGCTATCTGGTCACAATGTCAGTCGGAAGTCAGTCATTGTTTTAACTGCTTGTCTTGTTTTTAGGCGCTCTCATTTTCGTTACTCAGTTTTTTGTGCAAAATGTCTTCATGCGGCGGTCAACAGAAAAAAACGACTTGAATGTGGAAATTGAAGGTAAGCTCTCTATATTACAGTATATTTGATTAAGTTTGAACGTAATTATCACTGTTTTTTATAAATATCAAAAGTCGCTTTTTTTGAACATTTTTTTAAAGAAAATTTCAGACAAATTAGTGTTTTTGTTTATGTGCGCGGCTTGTCGCCTCAAACTTTTATATGGGCATAAAGTTTAGTCTTTTAGGATGTAGAAACAAGAAAAACATTTCACCCCGACTCACCCCATATTTTTTTATTAGACTTTAAAGTGAACGAGCGAACAGAAATTCATTAAATCGATTTAGTATAATTTTAGTTTTCTTTTGTTATAGATCCTTTGGGAAGAGTTAAAATATTACCAGAATGGAGTTCTATGATATTTTGAAAGATTTCAAAGGAAAAAAAAATAGAAGAAAAAATGAATTTGATGGAAGAAAGACTCATTCAACTAACTTCATGTCCTCCCGAAGAACGGAGTCCCTCGTTCACGTAAAAATACTATAAGAAAATATAGGGTGAGATGGGGGGATATATTTTTCTTGTTTCTACATCCTAAAGGAATAAACTTTATGCCCAGATAAAAAGTTTGAGGCGACAAGCCGCGACACATAAACAAAAACACTAATTTGTCTGAAATTTTCTTTAAAAAAACGTACAAAAAAGCGACTTTTGATATATATAAAAAACAGTGATAATTACGTTTAAACTGAATCAAATATACTGTAATATAGAGAGCATACCTTCAATTTCCACATTCAAGTCGTTTTTTTTCTGTTGACCACCACATGAAGACATTTTGCACAAAAAACTGACTAACGAAAATGAGAGCGCCTAGAACCAAGACAAGCAGTTGACACAATGACTGGGTTCCGAGTGATGTTATGACCAGGTAGCCGAACCGGAAGGGTTGGGGGGTGTAAAGGGGGTAATAACCCCCCTCCACGAGATTTGAAAAAAAAATACTTTTTTTCGAAAAAAATTTTATTTTTAATGTAAAATTTTAAAAATTAATACTTAAAAATTTTATTTGTACGCGTATTTATATTCTTATATAAGGAAAATAATAAACAAATGGCCAGAATGCGCCTTTAAATTTTCCGAAATTAAGAAAAAATTGTGTTGTGCGACCAGTCACACCAGGTTACCCCCCCCCCCCCCCCCCTCCCGAGAAACACCTCTGGATCCGTCCTTGATTCCAATAAACCGGTTATAGTAGATAAAGAAGCATCCATTTTGAGTTTTTCTATTTTGATCGGGTTTTTACTTCAAATACTCCTATGTGCGATGGCTAAATTTGCTTTCCAACTGAGTTCATATACCCAAATGCCGTGCTGTGGTCTAGGGTAAGGGCACACTGAGCTCAAATCGGTGGATCCGTGGTTCAACTCCCAGCGGCACACCCTTATATCTTTTTTCGGGTACATGAAGTAATATCTAATTATATAAAAAATCTGGTGTCCTGGTCGCACAGTACACACCAGATTTTTATTTCTTATTAAAATTAAATTATATGATTTCTATTACATAAAATTGAATTTTTTATTTTTTATTTTTTTTAAATTTATAATATTCCAATATTAGAATTAGAATTAAAAAGAATATTTGTGAAAGGATTGAGGGATTAAATAAAACAATGATTTAATAAAATAATCTTTATTGAATATTTAATGATTGAATAGGATAAAAAATCTGGTGTGACTGGCGCGCAGCACACAACTTTCTCTTACCTTCGGTAATCGAAAGTAGTGTACTGTGCTTGTCACACCAGATTTTTTGTGTCGACATGTATTTAGTTTCCGGCAGTAGGGTACAATTGAATTCAAGATGTAAAATTTATAAGTATGGCAAAATGTTTATATTTTGATACCATGGCAACCATTTCTCCTATCTTTTCTATGGAGTACAAGAGTAAAGTGGTCTTCAGAAGATTTCAATCACAAAATGAGAATATACATTTTAAAGAGAATCTAAAAAATAATTGATTTTTGAATTTTAAAAAAAATCGTTGGAGCGAATTTTGAGAAAATCGAAAAAAACTGAAAAAGTGCATCAGTAAAGTACTAGTACTCTGGTCGATTTTGTTGAAAAGCTTCGTGTCACGTCCCATGGGGGTGCCTAACTTAAATATAAAATTTCAACCTCCTAGATCTTTTCCTTCTTGAGATATCTTGTTCACACAGACATGTCGCGAAAACCACTTTTTGGATTCAGGGGACCTCAAAACGTGTATATCCCTCGAAATCTCGACATCGAATTTTTGACATGAATCCAATACTTTCTCTCTCTCTATATATATATATTACATATATACATAGGTAAGAGAAAGTAAATCTAAAATAACTTCTCTTTATATCTTTTAGCGTACTAACATTGAATAATATTTCTAACAGAGGCGTACCGAGCCAGTTGGGGGCCTGGGGCGGCACTAGAAGAGGGGCCTTATATTGAATTTGTTTTTTTTTGGGGGGGGGGGGCTCATCTTTAAATATCCCTCTCCTCCATACACAAAAATATTTTTAAAATACCGTATATCCCTGAACCCCAAGGGCCCCGGGGCCTCTCAAAGAGAAATTTTCATTAAATTTTGTTTTTTTTTTTTTTATCTAAATTTTTCCCTTTTTACTTTCTCTTACCTCTATATATATGTTAATATATAGAGAGAGAAAGTATTGGATTCATGTCAAAAATTCGATGTCGAGATTTTGATGGATATATACGTTTTGAGGTCACCTGAATCCAAAAAAGTGGTTTTCGCGACATGGTCTGTCTGTGGGTGTGTGTGTGGGTGTGTGTGTGTGTTCAATTTAAAGCATGAAGGTATTGAGCTATCAGGCTGAAATTTTATATTTAAGTTAAACACCCTCCGGGAGCGTGAAAATAAGCTTTTAATCAAAATCGGCCAAAGAGTACTAGTACTTTACTGATGTACTTTTTGTTTTTTTCGATTTTCTCAAAATTCGCTCCAACGATTTTTTTTTAAATTCAAAAATCAATTATTTTTTAGATTTTCTATAAAATGTATATTCTCATCTTGCAATTGAAATCTTCTGAAGACCACTTTACTCTTGTATTTCATAGGGAAGATAGGAAAAATGGTTACCATGGAAACAAAATATAAATATTTTCCCATACTTATAAATTTTACATCTGAATTCATATGTTCCCTGGCAACGGAGAACAACAGTCACCACAATCGTTGAGGTTAAGTAATGCCAAGCGCGGCGAAAGCTCGGGATTGGTGACCCCGAGCAATCAGCGTGTGGAACGCCCCCCGGTTGCCATCGATACAATGTATATTAAAATTTATATAATAAATAAATAACCCCTAAATGGCCTCTGTAGCCGAAAAGGGTTAAAAAAAAAAAAAAAAAAAAAAAAAATTCATATGTTCCGTACTGTCGGGAACTAAATATATGTCGACACATTCTAATTCTAATTCTATGCAACTTACTCAATCAAATATTCTTATTTTTTTATTTATTGTTTTTTTTATAGGTCTACTAATCCATATGGTTAGCTTAAATAAAAAGTCGAAAAAAATTCCTTCACTTTCTTTTTTATTTCAATGCATTTTTACAATTATTTATCTTTGCGATATTTTTTATAACTCTTTTTTTTACTTTCTCTTATTAAATACTACCTAAAATTATAATTGGGATTATCTTAAGCTGGATAGTTCAACTTTATTTAAAAAATTCGTGATTAAATTACAACAGGAGCTAATTTTATAATTATAATAGATGTTATAAATGTTTGCCCTTGATCGGGAGTCATTTACAATAAATATTATGCAGTTAGCTCCAGGATTGGATGCTATTTATGATAGATGATTTTCTGCTGGCTCCAGGATGGGTACCAGTTAGGATGAATTTTCGTTTCCCGTTGCCAAATTGTCGTTGAAGATGGTTGATGGTGGGGGAAGGGTTCACACGCACACACACCAAATGACAACACGAAATTTTTGGGTTAACAATTATTAATTAACACGTAATTGGTTTAATTCTTCTTTAAAATGATACAGTAATAATATGAATAACGAAAATAAACGGATTTTCTACTTGAGAAAAATAAATGAATTAGATAAAATAAAAAAAATAACCAAAAATAATATTGAGAAATAAGAATTGGAAATAAAATAAAATTAAAATCAATTAATTTTGCCGGCTTGGGGGGATTTTACATAAAGCTTAGAAATTCTAATTTGGCTAAAATCTATATCTTTTTAATAGATCAAAAGTCTAATACTTTGCGTACAACCAAATTATAAAAAAAAAATTAGAATACCCATTTGACCAGGAAAAAAACTTTTTATCAAAATTTTATTTTTCCTTAATTTAAATATTAATATTTCTAGCTGCTCTTATTAAAATCACTGTAAAAGAACTGTATATTCATAACCACAAAATACTTTTTAAATATTCACAAATCACTTGCTTTGCAAATTAAAATTTTATCTCTTTATTTTATAAAGTTTGAATTTGGGTGCGCCCTTAAGCCCTCACTTAATAATAATAATAAACTTAAATCTTAATAATTTATTATTTTTAATAATTATATTAATAAGGGAAGGAATATGTAGTTGAATAAAACAATCATATAAAAAAATAAACTTTATTTATTATTTAAATATGTAGCTTATAATGGAATAGCAGAGAGAGAGAAAAATTACGTTTTTTTAATAAATATACTAATTAAATAATTTTCCTTTGTTTCAGGATCTCCGTATGTCATCAGCGACGTCTAGTCGACCAGGGTCATCCCAAAATAATAACACATACATGTGAGTTGAATAAAATAATTTAGATCGATGTAGAGGTTGATGGTATGGCAACAGCGTGGAAATTCAGAATAGTTGGGCATGAGGATTAATAATAATAATTTAATTTAAATTAGCTAAGGAAATGTCCCTTTGGTAAAAAAATATAATTTATTTAAATAAAAAAAAATGTTATCAGAATTCATTCAACAGTAGGCTATAGAAATTATACAAAAAATTCAGAAAATAACCCTTAAAAAATTTTTATTTATTGATAATGGGGGTGGGTAAATAAATTGAATCTCATAAAAATTATTTCACTTCGAATTTATCCCTAATAAATAAATAAATACAAAAAATAACACTTGAAAGTATTTATTTTATTAGGGGTGAGTCTTAAGGGTGAATAAATAAAGGGAGTCTTTTAATAGTTATTTAATTTCGAATTTATTCCCAACAGAATAAAACCCCGTTAGTTTGCAAGTGAAAAGAATTTTTATAAATAGAGAATTTAGTTTTTTTTCTTGGGCACTCAGAGAGTAATGCTATTTCTCTATCGATCGATGCCTGCCTGCTTGCTTGTTGCCTGTCTATCAGGCTCTTTTAGTGTATTCGAGTTGGGCCAAGAGTCAGTCGTTTGGGATCCTCTCTCTCAATCTCTCTCGTGAGTTTAGTTTTTTTTTTTTATATTGTGTGTGCAAATAAAACGTTCATCCCCTAACTCGTTTACTCCCCGTCTGGTCATCTTATTATTACGGTAATGATTCTTTTCATATCTCATTTCCATTATTTTCTATTTTCAATTTTTTTTTTTCTCTTAAAATCTCTCTTTACTAATATACTTATAAAATTACCAATTTTTAACCAGGTGGAGGGTGAGAAAGGGTGTAAATCACCCCTTCTAATAAACAAAACACTACTTTTCTTCAAAAACTAAATTTTAATAGAAAATTATTTTTTTTTTTTTTTATTTTTTACTTTTAAGCAAATGTATTATTTTCTATCCCTTGTCTCCCACCCTCCACCCTTCTAACTGATAATTTAGTTCTATAATATTTAATAAGAAATTATTATTAAATAAATGAAAATAGAAATTCTTAAACTTTTATCTCTCGTCGTTTTTCTTTCACTGTCTGAATGGATTCTTTTCTTAAACACTTTCTTCACTCGCCTCCTTTAATTATAAGTTTCATCAATTCGGACGATTTCTTTTTTTTTTTAATTGTTTTTACGCGATGATCGATCGAAATGACGAGGATTCGTTCCTGTTAGAATTTTTTCTATTTTTTTGTGATTACTCATTTTCCGTGCTCTGTGTTTGTTTGTTTATCGTCTCCTTAGGAAATATTATAATTAAAATTAGAATTTTTACTTCAATTCATTCAGATAATATATTAAATATTTTTTTTTTTTTTTTTTTTTTTTTTATTTACAGGATATAAAAAAAATGTTTTTTTAAATTATTTTTTTAAACTAGCTACGTACTTTTTTTTTTTTTTAACAAAAAACATTCACACTTTTTTCTCATTCACACTCACACTCACACACACATTCACACAGTCTTTTCGGCAACTCAGGCCATTTAAGACTTTTAGACGATAACCGTTGTAATATATATTATCTATTGTGGGTTCAGGATTTCTATTTAAGCCATCTGGTATCCAAATGGCTTAAATAAAATCATCGGACTGCCTGGGTCCGAACCCGCGACGTTTGGTATAGGAGGTAGGCACGCTACCTACTACGCCACACCGGGGCTAGCTACGTACTTGATTTGTTTTTAATTTGAAAGTACTTTTTGTCTAATCTAATAAAAAAATTTTCTCTTCGATCGGTAATGTAGTGTAGTAATAGGGGTGTTTTTTTTTTTTTTTTGGAGGTGGTGGGTTAAAATAGTCACTGATTCAAATATAAATTATATAAAATTCTTTATCATTTAATTTAAAGAACAGACAATTTCAAAATATCTTAATTGTTCTAATAAACTTCTCAATTGTTCATCCCTTTATCAATTAATAATTAAATATGTCAAGAGGGATGGAGGGGCAAATGTCTTGAATCCATTCTTTTCTATAAAATTTTCCATAAAAATCACTCAATTCTTTTTTTAAATAGAAAGATTTGTTAAAATAAAAAAAAAAATTTATCAAAAAGAAACAAACCCTTAAGAAAATTCGACAAAAACGAATTATACCTTTCAAATTAGAAACAAATCAAGTAGGATTAAGTAGAATTGAGGTAAAAATTCTAATTAAAATTGTATTAATTTCCCATTTGAAGCTAAATATCCGATCAACATACTAATATACTTTTATATTTAAACATGGAAAAGGAAAGGATTACGGGAAAATAAAACAATTATTTAATAAAATAATCTTTATTGAATATTTAAAATATGATGATAGAAGAGGATAAAAAAAAAAAAAATTAAATATTTCTTTGTTTCAGAAGAGAGCAAATCCACTGCGTCAAAGGGGCCAAGGGGCCAGTCGATTGAACTCATCTCTCTGCAAAGTGCCTCTCTTCGAGTGCGACTCAATTATTGATCACACATACCTCCTCTCTCCACAATTAAAAGGTATTTATAATTTGCATATTTCTCTTGAAGAAAGGGTTAACATTATTTTTATATTTTCTTTCTTAAAATATATTTATAAAATTATACTTTATCTCAAAACTTGAAACCAGAGGGTGTAATCGGGTGTACATCTTTAATATCATTAAAATTTTTCCTTAAAAATAAGGGTAAAAAAATCGTTTATCAATATTATTATTTTTACTTTCTCTTACCTATGTATATATGTAATATATATATAGAGAGAAAGTATTGGATTCATGTCAAAAATTCGATGTCGAGATTTTGATGGATCTTCACGTTTTGAGGTCCCCTGAATCCAAAAAAGTGGTTTTCGCGACATGGTCTGTCTGTGGGTGGGTGTGTGGGTGTGTGGGTGTGTGGGTGGGTGGGTGGGTGTGTGTTCAATTTTAAGGATGAAGGAATTGAGCTACGAGGTTGAAATTTTATATTTAAGTTAAACACCCCCTGGGACCGGAAAAATAAGCTTTTAATCAAAATCGGCCAAAGAGTACTAGTACTTTACTGATGTACTTTTTCAGTTTTTTTCGATTTTCTGAAATTTGCTCCAACGATTTTTTTTAAAATTCAAAAATCAATTATTTTTTAGATGTTCTTTAAAATGTATATTCTCATTTTGCAATTGAAATCTTCTGAAGACCACTTTACTCTTGTATTTCATAGGGAAGATAGGAGAAATGGTTGCCATGGTAACAAAATATAAATATTTTCCCATACTTATAAATTTTACATCTGAATTCAAATGTTCCGTACTGTCGGGAACTAAATATATGTCGACACAAAAAATCTGGTGTGACAAGCACAGAACACAACTTTCGATTACCAAAGGTAAGAGAAAGTTGTGTGCTGTGCGCCAGTCACACCAGATTTTTATTTTTGTATAAACTCTCATTCTACACGCAAACACACGGATCATATTTAATAAGAAAAAATAATAATTTTTATTTTTTTACAGGGGTGGCTATCGCTAGAGGTCCTTCATCACCGAACTTGTCGTTTGAGCATCCCCATCTCAGCGCACTTCGAGGCTTTCTATCTTTATACTTAGTAAGTCCTGACATTTTTCAATTTATTAGTTCCTATCACAAATATTAATTACATTTTCTTGTAAAGGTCTCTCTCTTTTAAAATCTCTCACTCTCTCTCTCTCTCTCTTTTTTGACTCAGTTCCAAAAGTTTATTTTGAATGGGAGGGTAGCATTTCCTATAACTTCTCTTTATATCTTTTAGCCTACTAACATGGAATAATATTTCTAATTAACCCTTGTATATTAGATAATCAAAAAAATTATCCTCCCCTTTGTGATTTATTAAAAAGGTAAGCTTTTTTAGGGTATGTGAATAAAGTAATATCTTATAAAGATAATTTGAATTTTTAATTTTCCCTAATATATAAATATATTATTGAGATGAGAAGTATTTTTAAAAAAAAGATAATTTTTTTATTATTTTGTTCTAATTGAAGAATGTCACCAAAATAAGTTGTATTAAAGTTTATACAGGAATCAGTTGGTTGAGCTCCTTCCTCTCTATCTACGAGTATCTATAAAGTAGACGTAGTTTTCTATTCTATTGTGTGAGAATAAATTGTTACTCACAGGGGCGTAGCGATGAGATTTTTCAGGGGGGAGAAGGCCAAAAATGCCAACTAAATTTAATCAATTTGCCAACTGTACAATTCACATTCTTTTTCATCCTACATAACTAGAGGCTAAACCCGAGGCTCCTTAGTCGCTATATGTCATGTTCGAACGTTAAGTCCCCTCCCCCTTCACTTTGCTATTTTAATATTAAAATATTAAAAAACTAAAGGATTAAACAAAATTGTTGATAGAAATATAATTAAGGCAAGATTTTTTTCAAATAAGAGATTCCAGTTTCTCTTTTTTTCGCGGAACCTAGGCTTTCCCGGTTTTTACCGTAAGTCGGATTTTACCGACTTTCGAGAAAAACCGGTTTTTCCGAATTAGAGGTTCGTTACCGCGTTTTCGGTAAAAAATTTTAACCGGTTTTTACCGGTAAACCGGTCTACCGTCCAGCCCTACTAACAGGTTTGAAAGTCGCCTACTAGTTAGGCAGCCCAATTTACTCACCACTACATATGCAATGTCTATGTTGTTAATTTACCTGAGCTAGGGTTCTGAGGGTCTTTTATGAAGAGCCCATAAACCAACCCTTTTGAACAATCTATATAGCAATATAGCGTAGCCTTTTCATATCAAATGAATTTGATCTCGAATTAATAGAATTTCAACATTTTTATTAATTTCATCTTGTTATTTGGAAAAAACTAACTTATTTCACAATTTGAACGAAACTTGTATCCCAATTTTTAATTAAATTTTTCCGATATCTATAGACCTTTGAATCAAGTAATAATATCTCGGGGCGTTAAAATATTCTTATTAATATTCTTAAAAAAAAAAAAAAAAAAAAAAAAACTGTTATTTCGAATTTTTGTGACGAGAGGTCTTACAATTTAGAGTGTGGCATGTCCAGAAAAGTTGAACAATAGATAAAATTTAAATAAAATAAGAGAAAGTAAAAATTTGCGAATTCTTCTTTCTATCTCGCAATGCAAGAAGCCAGATCGATGAAATTTAATAAATAGCTAATTCTTACCCTAAAATTTTAGATCTGTTTCAAATTTTGTAGTAAATATTTCAACCGGAAGTAGTACTTTACCTAAGATTATAAAAGTATTTTAAAAATATTTTAAGTAAAGAAAGTGAGAAAGAAATGCTCTTCTTTGTTGAGTAGCAAAGTGGCGAAAATATATTTCAATTCTTTGCTATCGATTCTGGCCTATTAATTTGTTGCCCGGCTATTTAAAGCTCTATTCACACGGGGATACTCAAATCTCGGATACTTGTCGACTAGTAGACTCGAGACTGGTAGCTTCGAGACTGTAGTTGCCTGTCATATTCACACGGCCGCTACTTAAATCGCGAGTATCCTATCAACATACTCAGTTCCCTCCAAATTTTAAACTTCAACATTTGAAGGGACAAAAAGTTATTCTTAATAATTACTCTGATATTGTTAATAAAATTTTGTATAGTTTGTATTTGGTTAACTTGCTTTTTTCAATTTGAATAAATATGGCCTCCAAGACCTTAAATTAAAAAAAAAAAAAAACTTTGCTATAAAAAAAAAAATAAATAAATAAAATAAAACACTCGATTATTTGTTTACAATTAATAAATAATTTTAAACAAATAAATATTTTGGGTTATTTCTCAATTTTTTTATCTTTATTTTTGCTAAACATTAAAATTTTAAAATTCTAAAATTTTTTTTTTACGTAAAACATTTACCCTCTCTTCCCACTCAATCAAAATTTTTCAATTTCCTCCACTAGCTTCAGATTTGTTTCTTTTTCGCGCATTTTTTTTGGTAAGTATCGAGGAAACCAGGCGACTGAGTAGCTTGGAGACCTGCATGTCCAGTCTCTTGGCAACTGAGTCGCGCAGTCGCCGATACTCGGCGAGTATCGGCGACTGGAGTTTCCCCGTGTGAATGGCGCCATTGGATTACACATGTCGAGTCGCTTCGCTACCCAGTATCCTAGTTGCTCGGAGATTTGAGTATCCCCGTGTGAATAGAGCCTAAATGTATTTAAATGGTATATGTTTATAAAACTTTCAAACCCCTTTTCTCGAATTGTTGAATTTTGAACTTTCGACACTATGATTTTCAGTAGGCGATTTATAAATAAATGAGCCCTTTGTTTACTAAATTTCACCGATCTGGCTTCTTGCTTTGCGAGATAGAGAGAAGAAGTCGCAAATTTTTATTTAAAATTTTGATTCTGGGATGAAGGACATCTATTCTCGGAGACTCAGTTGAGCCGCAGTTACTTCATCTACACAGGTGGTCGGTGAGTTGATTGAAATTAATAAAATTCTTAGATAGATTTTTTTTTTTTTTTTTTTTAATTTTTTATTTTAATGTTCTTTAATGGTCATTTAATGGTTTATTTAAAATGTATCTATTTTCCAAAGGGATGGTTTAAGGCCTCTTCATAAAAGACCCTCAGGACCAGTGGCGTAACGTACGCCCCTGCAGACCCCGCGATGCGGGGGGGCCCACGGGCCGGGCCGGGCTAAAAAAATGTATCTTCTCATGGCTTCGATAAAAACGGAAAAATTTAGATAAAAAAATCATTATTAATGAAAATTTGTCATTGAGAGGGCCCGAACCCTAAGGGCTCCGGTAAAAAAGGAAAAATTTCTCTTTGAGAGGGCCCGGGGCCCTCAGGGCTCCGGTAAAAACTGAAAAATTTAGATAAAAAAAAAAAATAATGAAAATTTCTCTTTGAGAAGGCCCAGGCCGCCCGGGTTGCGGGGGGGGGGGCAGCTAAAAAACGTTACACCACTGCTCAGGACCCTAGCTCAGGTAAATTCACACAAACACTGCATATGCAGTGATGAGTCAATTTAGCTGCCTAACTAGTAGGTGTCTTTCAAACAGGCTAGGGTGCAAATGTTTATGTTCGCCATGGTACTTTATATAATGTTTGATTGAAGGAAAAAAATTCAAATTTTTTTTAAAAATTTAATTTTGATTTGAATATGTAATATATTATTACAAAATAATTTTTTTAACTATAAAATAATTACTTTTTCTCTAATCTAAAAAAAAAAATTTTCTCCGTCGGTTATGTAATCTGCTAATTTAGGATACCTCTCAATTCTTCATCGCTTGTCAATTAATAATTAAATATGGGGCGAGGGATGGAGGGGGGGTAAATTACTTGAATATATACTCATTTATTATTTTCTCATAAAATTTTCCATAAAAATCACTCGATTTGTTTTTTAAAGATTTGTTAAAATAAATACAATAATAATTTTTACTATATTATCTTGTTGTTTGGTTTTTCAAAAATCACTTATTAGTGACAATCTGAAAATATTTATCAAAATTATAAATACAGATACCACGGCAACAAAAAAAAAAATGTCTTGTTCCCCTGAACAATCTAGCTCATTTTTTTAACATAAGCTGCTAGGTACATTATTTTCAATATTAATTATCAATTTAATTTTAATATTTTTTTTTATATTTTCAGGGATTCATCTCGATTTCTGCATGCCAGCCATTGCATATGCGACGTTCCAGTGGAGCCTTGAAGTCAACCAACTGGTGAGTTTGTTCAAATTTTATATTTCATTTTTAATTTCAAAGCACAAAGCCCATTGCATCCTACAATATGCTTTATCTTAGTTCTAAAAATTTATTTTATCTTGAACCTTAATCATCTATTAAAAAAAATATTCAGAAGCCAAAATTTCAGCCCGCGCTTTTTGTTCACTTGTAAATTTTTTGGGGAAGGTTTTCAAACAATACTTTCTCTCTCTATATATTTCATAAATATATAGGGTAAGAGAAAATAAAAAATATGTAGATGAATAAAAAATTTAAATAATTATTTGGATTCTTCATCAGAGTCTTCGAGATAAAAAATTTAATTCTTGTTTGATAGTAGACGTTGTCCGTTGACCAGTGGCGGATTAATGCAATTTTGTCCGGGGGGGCGGTTTTTTTTTTTTTTAATTTTTTTTTTATTTAACGACTTTGTCGGCATCTATGGTCATTTAGACCCCTTTCCTATTTATTTAAATTGATTGGTAACAAATTCAATTGAAATTAAAGAGGGGAAATCATAATTTCTTTAGATTACTAGTTTTTATAACTTTATGAATTTCTTCTCGGGGGGGGGGGGGGCGATCGTCCCCCTCGCCCTCCCTTTAATCCGCCCCTGCCGTTGACATCGTCATATATTCAAAAAATTTAAATCACCCAAAAAAATATATTTTTAAAATATCGGGATAATAATAAGTAGATGCTATCTTAAACCAAGATCAAGAATGAAAAGACATTTATAATATAAATGTTATTTATAATATAAAGGGAGATCTTTTCCATTGCATTAAAAAATAATGTATACAAAATTTGAATTCATTTGCAAATCAGGAACACGTGGCCCATCGCCTTTGAAGTTTGAGAATTTTCAAAATTTTCTTAAAACTAAACATTCCCTTTGATTTATTTCCTCGGCACAAGGGACTAAATTAATTTTACATTCCAATTAAACTAGGAATTTATTATTTAGAATATTTTATTGATAAAAATTATCTTAATGAATTCATTAAAGAACTAATAAAAAAAGATCGATTTTTAAAAACCCTATTCAATTTTCCTCAATTTTAATTATGTTTCAAGCCACTGAATCATGGGCGTACCCACCGGGGGCAGCTGCCCCCCCCCTAGAAGCAAAAAAAAAAATGTTTATAAAGTGACGAATCGAAACAAAAATGGTGGATGGCGACGGGGAATGATTTTTTTTTGTTAGAATTTGAGGGTTTTTGGGCCGTTAATTCGAAGG
>JAKCPI010016391.1:0-27052 GCA_023213315.1 Euborellia annulipes | reverse complement strand
AAAAAAATCGTGCGGACGCCCTTTGAGTGGGGGCGCTAATCAATGTATTTACGCCACTGTTCATTACTTTAATCATATTCGGATATTAAGTTAAGAAATTATTTACATTGACGGGTTATGAGAATTATTTTCCGCGATATTAAATCTTTGTAAACCATATTTAGAATTTTTTAATTAAGTTAATTGACATTTTTAAATGGGAAAAATTTTGTCTGGATTATTGAATTTTAAAAAAATGTTTACTTTTCATTTATTTTATTATTTATTAAATAATGAGTATAAATTTTAGGATTTTTTTAAAATTTATTTATTATTCAATTTTTTAACTAGAAGTAAAATAAACTCGAAGTTGCGTTGCAATGTCTTTGACGCCATTGAAAACGATAGCGAATGCCTCTTTTTCGTCTCTTTATCTCATCCATGACTTTGACTGACAGATTTTTTCTCTCATCACCTGTTCATCACATCGGCTTATTTATATTTATTCTCAACTATTTACATTATTTAAGGTCAGTAAAGCATTTAAATATTTATTTAATTGGTTCAAGATTATTATTTTCAATTAAATCATTAAATGAAACAAGTGAAATATTATAAACTCATGATTCATCAGAATAACCTTGTCTGTCTGTCAAATTTCATTCTCATTTTTTTAATATTCCATCTCTTTCAATTATTTAATATTCATTTTCAATTAAATTTCGATATGTAAATTATATAAATTAAATAGGTTATTTTATTTTATTAAATCATTGACTCTTCGCTTTATATTTGACATTTAAATTTTTTCATTAACCACAGAAACAAATGATTTAATCACATTTCTTTATTTTCGATCCATTTTTATAAATAATTTATGAAATAATCAAGTGTCATTCAATCTGAATATGTCAGAAAAAAAAAAAAAAAAAAAAAAAAAAAAATTAAGTCATTTTATATTTTTTTCAAATGAAAATATTTATTAAATACTCATTTTATTTATAATTTCAGGTGTGATTTCGCACTAAATAATTTGTTGTCAGCTGCTTTGCTTTGAGCTTTGATCCATCAACCATATATATATAAAAATTTCCATTTAATTCCATTCCTTTTATTTTTCTGATGTCTGACGTATCAAAAGAAATAGAAATGGAATTATATTCATTTTCAAAAATAAATCATAGAAGGGACTTAAGCTTTCAAAGAAATTAAATATCATTAAATAAGGTAAGCGTTAATAAATTGAAATTTATGTTTTACTAATTTTAAATATACTTTCTCCGGTATATATATTTTTTTTTATTTTCAGAATTTCGTTCAAGATAAATCTATTTATTATTCCAGATAAACTCCTTGTGATCCCGCATTTCTATTTGGTGAGTTTATTATTTTGTTTCATGTTATTTTTCCAAAATATCTACTATTTGTCTTAAATAATTAGCAAGATAGTCCAAGAGTAAAGGGAGGAATGAAAAAATTTAATCACTCATTTTAAGGCATTTTATATTTTTTCAAATAAAAATCTTTATTAAATGTTGTTTTTATTTTTAATTTTAGGTTTGATTTGGACCAAAGAACTTGTCGTTTGCTTCTTTACTTCGAGCTTTGAATGATATAACATCTTCCATCAATTATATATATATATACTATATATTTTATTCTGATGGGAGCTCAACAAAAGGAAAGGTTCTGCTAATATTCTACCCACCTTAACTACTGAAGCAGGCAGTCAATTTAACAAACCTTGTCTTGAAGGGGGATGACGTTTAGTTCAAGCTGACAAGGTGAAAATAAAATAATCCGGGCCGACATAAGCCTATAATTTTTTTTTTTTTATCATCTGATTATAATTCGGCCCTCCCTTACACTTACTTTCATATATATTATATAACTTTATAACGTTTGACTTATGATCTTCTTTCGTTTTAATTAATAATTTTTTAAAATAAAAGGGAAATTTCGTTGAACGGTATAAAACTATTGTAATTTTATATATTTTAGTATTTTATCTATTTAGTCTAGGACTCTAATAATAAAATTTCATTTTTTTTATTTTATTAAAATTAATTCTTGATTTGAAAAACTAGAAAATTTTTTAATTCTCAAATTCAACATTATCTTTTTTAAATTAAATTTATTAGGGAATTTGGCCACGGTTTGTGTTTATAAATTGAATACTCGATGAGGTCGATGGGAGGGCAGCATCGTGGAAAGTCAGAATATTTGGTTAGCAGGATTAATACCCGTAATAATTAGATAAGGAAATGTCCCTTTGGTAAAAAAAAACATAATTTATTTCCCGGAGAACGATGACTATGACGTCTCGTTCTGATGGCAGTTTTATTTTAATTTCAATGTTTTTTATTTAAATATTTGAAAATAAATATTTATTTTTTTTTAATCAAGCAAAACCAAGCGTTTAATTATTCTTATCTAAAACTTTTAAAGCCCAGTCGGACTGGAATAGTTTTTACTTACTATGTACAATAATATAATATTTTATTTTCTTTTCTCTTACCGCTGCCAATCTCTAGTAGCATGGATTAACTCGCCTGAGAAAAATATATATACAGTAGCAAATAAATGGATATTAGGTTAAATAAAAAATTCACTTAAAAAAATATGACTTTAATAAACACAAAATATGACTTATTTAATATCAAAAGATAGATATACAATAGTTTAAATCAAGAAAAAAGATAAGAAATGATACAGCAAATATATTTAATATTTTAATAGAAATGACAAATAATCAAAATCTTTGTTCCAGGATCTCACAGGGTCTACGTGTTGGACCTCGGGCTGATTGCAACTGGGCCGCGGACGTCTAAGGAAAGATAAAAATTATATATATATACACTGGGCCTCAGTGTTTTTTTTTTTTATGGAAAAAGAGGGTCGCACATCAAAATAGGTTGGGAACCACTGCTTTAAGCTATTCTTAACTGAAAACCATTGGTGGAATTCGATCCACACATTTTGCATTCTAAGAGGCTGCTTGTTGTTGAACCCAACGTCATTTCGCGGCTGTCATTTGGTGAGTTTATTATTTTGAATACTTTACTTTTCCAATAATATTAATAATTGGTACTAAGGTCATTTTTATGTTACAAAAGTCAAGAGAATAACAATAACTTAGAATTTTATTCTTTTTTACTTTCTCTTACTTACTTAATATATAGAGAAACAAAGTTTTTAAACACTCACTCTTTTTTTAATTCACACATACATACACACAGTCTTTCCGGCAACTTAGGCCATTTAAGACTTTAAACGATACTTGTATGTTTGAATATATCTATTGGGGGTCTTATTTACGCCATTTGGTATCTAAATTCAAATATTTTTGAATTAAACCTACAGTATTTCTATTTAATTCTATGTTTATTTATATATTGGGAATTTCATTAAATTAAAATTTATTATTATTATTCTAATATATATTTGAGAAAAAAACCTTTAATAAGTGAGAATCATGTAATTGTTCACATTTCAATTTAAATAATATTATTGTTCATTTGCCAGAATATTTTGTTAAGACTGGTTTTACGCAAGAAACAAGATCTTAAAATTGTGCGGTGCACGATGACATACCTTCGTGGAAACCCGGCTTAACATAAACATTTTGGCAATTGATATCTTCAAATTTAGGGAAAATAATAATTAAATTGAATATCTTCTTCTTCTTTCTTCGCCTTTATTTTTCCCGCAGTGCGGGGTCGATGGAATTAATTTGAATATCTATTTACATAATAACATAAAATAATTTAAAAAAAGTGATTATTAATTTGTTTCTTTTTTTATTCTCAGAATACATTCTTCCAGAGGCTTCTTGTCGTTAATCCAGATGAACTCACCGTTATTTCTTTCGAATTGCCATTTGGTGAGTTTATATTTTTTAAATAAACATACAAAATTTGACTTCTAATTTTATCAAACCATTTAATTTTGAAGACAATTTTTTTTACCGGAGGAAATATTTGTTTTTTATATTTTGGGTTCATAATACTAATTTCAAAACTTAAATTAGTCTCCCTCTCTCTCTTTTTTTGATTCGCATTCCACCAGTTAGTTCTTTTGAATGGGTGGGTTGCTTTTTTACTTTCTCTTGCCGATATGTATATATATATATATGTTAATTCAGGGTGGTTGGAGATATGGAAAAGCTTAAAAACCTGAAATTATCAGGGAATTTAATGGGACTGGAAATTATCATAGAAATATCAGGGAATTTTGAAAAGTATCAGGGAAATTTATCAATCAATTATATCTGACACTGAGAAAAAAATAATTTCTATTTAATTTCTATATTATCGCGCCTTCTAAAGCTATGACAAATTAGTTATTAAATTGTTTTTGCTATGTGACTCTGTCTGTGTGTGTCTGTGAACAAAATATCTCAAGAACGAAAAGAGCTACGAGCTTGAAATTTTTTATTTAAGTTAGGCACACCTCTGGCACTAGACACGAAGCTTTTGAACAAAATCGGCCAAAAAGTTCTAGTACCTTATATATGCACTTTTTGAACATGCAGAGGTACTTGACCATAAAAGCTACATTAAATCTAAATATACTTTTAGAAAGATTGGTTCAATACCCCCGGGCTATAAAAGTTTGGCCACATATATATATATTTGTCCTATATTGTTAATATGGAAATGAATATGTTTGTGAATGAGAAAAAAAGTACGAGTAAAAAAAAATACTTTCTCTCCTATTTATTTCAATATAGGTAAAATAAATTAAAAATAGTTTGAAGTCAATGCAAAAGACGTTGCCACGTTAAAAAGCCCCCGGCTGTGTAGAAGACACAGCCAACACCAGATTTTTTTGTTATTACTTGAAGTAAATAAAATTAATTTCAAACAATTCAGGATAGAAGAAAAGGAGAAGAATAACATCAGCTAGTCATATTTCATTATTTTATAATTCCCATCATGTAGACGTTTCGATTCCCCGAGGCCATTCTGAGGATGATCCCAACCGGAATCGAAACCTCAATTAAAATAATTAAATACGACTAGCTGCTGTTTTTCTTCTCCTTTTCTTCTATCCAGTAGCGTAACTAGGTGGGGGCGAAGGGGGGCGCTCGCCCCCTCCGCCCCAGGCGCATCAAGCCTTTGGCGCCCCTCTATACCGACATAGGCGCCCTAAGGCATCTAAAATATAGCCCAGGGACGGTGATTTTATCATATTCTTTCCATAGATTGTCCAAAAACACGGATAGTTTTCTTTTAAATTATATTACAACTTAAAAAACGAAGCCCTTGTTGAGCTTCGCCCTCAAAGGCTAGTTACGCGGCTTCTTCTATCCTGATTGAACTACCAGCTATAAGCTCTACGTATCTACTTAATATAAGTAAAGTTTTTGGCTGCTCAATTTGTTAAAAAAAAGACAACTTTAATCAAAACTTTAGACATCTTAATTACACGAATACAAATTTTATATCATGGAAAAATAGAAAAATTTCTCTGAAAAATCCGGGAAATTTTAAATAATTTCTCTGTAGCCACCCTGTTAATATATAGAGAGAAAGTAGTGGATTCGTGTCAAAAATTCGATGTCGAGATTTTGATGGATATACACGTTTTGCGGTCCTCTGAATACAAAAACGTGCTTTTCGCAACCTGGTCTGTCTGTGGGTCTGTTTGTCGGTGTGTCTGTCTGTGTTCTGTCTGGGTCAAATTTAAAGCATGAAGGAATTGAGCTAGGAGGTTGAAATTTTATATTTAAGTTAGACACCAACCTAGAACGTGAAAATAAACTTTTGATCAAAATCACCCTACTAGTACTTTACTGATGTACTTTTTCAGTTTTTTTAGATTTTCTCAAAATTCGCTCCAATTTTTATTAAAATTCAAAAATCAATTATTTTTAGATGCTCTTTTAATTGTATATTCTCATTTTGCTCTCAAAATTGTTTAAAGCACATTTTACTCCTCCATATCATAGGAGAGATAGGATGCCATGGTAATAAAATATAAATAAATATGTTTATCTAATATCGTCGCTTGCATCACGTAGTGACGTATCTCAAAATTGAGATACAACGGATATAACCGTGTCCGGTTTTTTGGTTTTGCGTATCTCATCCTTTAATATAACAACACGAACTATAAACAGCTCTCCTGAAAAAATGATAGAAATTGAGATACGCCACTACGTGTTTCATGCGACTATATATCGGCGGAAACTAAATATATATAGACACAACTATATCGAAACAAAAAATCTGGTTTATAAATAAGAAATTATATATAATATTTAAGATATTATATATATTATATATATAGGTAAGCCGCGAAACGGAGATTTATATAATTAGATATTACTTCATGTACCATGGCTAAATTTGCTTTCCAACTGAGTTCATATACTCGAATGCCGTGCTGTGGTCTAGTGGTAAGGGCACACTGAGCGCAAATCGGTGGATCCGTGGTTCAACTCCCGGCGGCACACCCTTATATCTTTTTTCGGGTACATGAAGTAATATCTAATTATATAAATCTCCGTTTCGCGGCTTACCTACGCGATATATATAATATCTTAAATATTATATATAATTTCTTATTTATAAATTAGTTAAAATTGAGGTCGTCTCAAATATTCCAACTGGATTGCACCAGGTTAACGGAGGAATTTGTGGCACCAAATCTGGGTCCAATCCTCCCGATGGCTAAATTTGCTTTCCAACTGAGTTCATATACCCAAATGCCGTGCTGTGGTCTAGGGTAAGGGCACACTGAGCTCAAATCGGTGGATCCGTGGTTCAACTCCCAGCGGCACACCCTTATATCTTTTTTCGGGTACATGAAGTAATATCTAATTATATAAAAAATCTGGTGTCCTGGTCGCACAGTACACACCAGATTTTTATTTCTTATTAAAATTAAATTATATGATTTCTATTACATAAAATTGAATTTTTTATTTTTTTTTAATTTATAATATTCCAATATTAGAATTAGAATTAAAAAGAATATTTGTGAAAGGATTAAGGGATTAAATAAAACAATGATTTAATAAAATAATCTTTATTGAATATTTAATGATTGAATAGGATAAAAAATAATAATAGCTAAATATTTCTTTGTTTCAGAAGAGAGACCTTAGAACAAAACATCCATGTTCGTCATCATTATTCATCATTATTATCAAATAAACAGCACATAGCAAGTCAAGTCTTTGAGTTGAATTCATCTGTGCAAAAATCATCTCTTCTATTGCGATTCTATTAGTGAGAATAAAAGGACACACACCCCTCATCTCACTTCAATTAAAAGGTATTTATAATTTGCATATTTCATTTTCATAAAGGGTTAACATTTTATTTTTTGTATTTTCTTTCTTAACATATATATTTATAAAATTATCTTTTTACAACGCTTTTTTACTTTCTCTTACCTATGTATATATGTAATATATATATAGAGAGAAAGTATTGGATTCATGTCAAAAATTCGATGTCGAGATTTTGATGGATCTTCACGTTTTGAGGTCCCCTGAATCCAAAAAAGTGGTTTTCGCGACATGGTCTGTCTGTCTGTCTGTCTGTCTGTCTGTCTGTGTGTGTGTGTGTGTGTGTGTGTGTGCTGTGAACAAAATATCTCAAGAACGAAAAGAGCTAGGAAGTTGAAATTTTATATTTAAGTTAGGCACCCCCATGGGACGTGACACGAAGCTTTTGAACAAAATCGACCAAAAAGTACTAGCACTTTACTGATTCACTTTTTCAGTTTTTTTCGATTTTCTCAAAATTTGCTCCAACGATTTTTTTTAAAATTCAAAAATCAATTATTTTTTAGATTCTCTATAAAATGTATATTCTCATTTTGTGATTGAAATCTTCTGAAGACCACTTTACTCTTGTACTCCATAGAAAAGATAGGAGAAATGGTTGCCATGGTATCAAAATATAAATATTTTCCCATACTTATAAATTTTATTACATCTTGAATTCAATTGTACCCTACTGTCGGAAACTAAATACATGTCGACACAAAAAATCTGGTGTGACAAGCACAGTACACAACTTTCGATTACCGAAGGTAAGAGAAAGTTGTGTGCTGTGCGCCAGTCACACCAGATTTTTTTATTTAATGATGAAACCAGAGGGTGATTAGGGGTGTTTTTTTACTATAGGTATGGTTTTCTGAAAGTTTAAAATTTTCTGCTCCCAACCCCTAATCCTGTTCCAATCAACAAATAAAAGAAGTGTGCAAATTTTGAACTCAATTGGACAACTTATAGGGGTCCCACAAACTCCTTGAATTTGCAACATTGGGTGGGTATACGAAACGATCGATTTCGTTTAAAAAAAGGTAAAAAAAAGTTATTTTCGAATATATCCCTAATAAATAAATAAATACAAAAAAGAACGCTTAGAAATATTTGATTTTTTAATTTAGACCACATTTTAAATATTAATTATTCAATTAATAAATAAGAAATTATATATAATATTTAAGATATTATACATACATGTGCTGTGATCTAGTGGTAAGGGCACACTGAGCGCAAATCGGTGGATCCGTGGTTCGACTCCCGGCGGCACACCCTTATTTTTTCGGATATATGAATTTAGTAAATATTTAATTGAATTAATTATTCATTAAAAATATAAATACTGTACAACGTTATTATACATTCGTTTTTTGCTTTCTTTTACCTATGTATACAGCAGTGGCGGCTCGTGACCGAGACAACTGGGTAGGCGACAAATATATATATTACTTACGAAAAATAGAAAAAAAGAAAGAAAAAAGGCGTATTTATTTATTTTTGTAAATTAAATCTATTCGCCTATCTTTTAATTTAGAAAATAATTGAATAATTTGATCTCTGAAGTTATCTTGTTTCGAAATTTAAACTAATAAATCTTCATGAAAAATTGCGCTCTACGGTAACACTTGTCATCGGCTTGGCATAGGCTACTTAGTTCATCGCCTAACCGTTCGACTTATAGCGCTGGCTATCACTGCTGTGCGCATGCGCGACTGTCTAGAAATGTGGGCAGCGGAGTGTGGAGTACAGGCAGTGAATAGGCTAAGAAAAATATCGCCTTTACTTTATAAATACGAGGTTCTGAAGTGTTTCAAATTTCTTTTTTTTTGCAAAATCATATATATTAATTAATAAATATAGTAATTATTTTATGAAACTAAATATTTTTAAACTTAATAAATATAATAAAATTGATAAATATTTTTCATCTGTATATTTATAAGGTAGGCGTCGCCTACCTTGCCTACCCTAGCGAGCCGCCACTGGTATACAGGGTTATTTGTAATTCGATGTGTTCCAGCCATGATGAGATAGAAGGGCAAAAATGCTACAAATTTAACCCCCCTCAATGTATGGCCGAAAGTTAGTAGTTTGTGAGATATTCAAGAAAAATCATTTTTTTAGAAATATCCCATTTTTGACTCTAACGACGAGTTTTAAGAAAAAACGGTTGATTCAATGTTAGCTATGTATTTTTTTATTAGTAAGTGAGTTGGTAATAACTCTTAATAAGTAATAAAATATTCCAAATCATGGAGAATTTGATTACTACGACCAAAAACGAATTTGAATTTATTTAATTCTTTTACGTTAAGTTTTATTTCGAGTCACCCAGTCAAAAAAAATTCTATGACACCAATCGTACAAACTACTAAAAAAACTTGCTCGTTTCATTAGCTATCCAAAAAGGTACAATAGTTAATATTTAGTGTTAATAACATTATTAAAAACAATGTTTTCTGCATGACAAAGTGAAGTGAACCTGAAAAAAATAAAGATATTACTTAATCAATTTACTTCTTTTATTTCAATTTTTCAAATTTATTCGATTTTTTTATTGGATACATCCTACTTAAGACAGGTTACAATGAGTTTTGATTGTGGTTCTCACCAACCCTGTATATTAATATGTACTACCCAGGGCCGCAGACAGACTTGACGGGCCCCGGTGCTACTTACTAATACGGCACCCCCCCCCCAAAAAAAAAAAAAAAAAAAAAAAAAAAAACTGTTTTTTTTAGTATGTAAAAGGCTATTGTGGCCGTCATGCCAAAAAATTTTTTACAGTTTTTGGCACAACTTTTGAAATAGTTATACATAGCTTACAAAATTTATTTAAATAAAGTTAATTAATCATTTTTCAAAATTTCCTAAACAAAGAGTTACAATATTTTATCGAGGTCAGATCCGGATAGAGGATTTCCAGGGGAATCTGGGGGTATAGCCCCCCTGCCCCCCCCCCCCCCCCCGTCTGCGGCCCTGGTACTACCAAATAACTGGTATATAATATATATAGAGAGAATGTTCATGTCAAAAATTCGATGTCGAAATTTTGATGGATATACATGTTTTGAGGTCCCCTGATTCAAAAAAAGTGATTTTCCCAACATGGTCTGTCTGTCTGTCTGTCTGTGTATCTGTATCTCAGGTATCTGTCTGTGAGTGTTGAGTGTGAATGGAAAAAGTGTTAAAAAAAAAAAAAAAACTTGAATAACGGAAATTATATAAGCTTATATGTCGACACAAAAAATCTGTTGTGTGCTGTGCGACATCACACAATATTTTTTAAATTTTAATTAAAATAAATTATATTCGTAAACAGTTTATAATTACTTTTCAACGCCGAGAACAAGGACCCAACGTTTTTATCGAATTCGTTCATACTGTATTTATTTAATATTATTGGGGAAGAATATTAGTGCAGTTTATAATTTTAATATATTTTTTCCTAAATTAAAAATGTCATTAACCAAATTGATAATAACTAGGCCAGGGGTACGCGATGACAACGGTGAATCCTTGTTTTTGGTACTGGACCATGATTTTCTTTTGGGGACTAGAATTCAATTCCCGTCATTGCATTTAGCATAGCTATCTGTCATCATTTTGGTTAATCTCATACTTAGTAAATAAATAAATAAATTTAATCATTACTGATCGAAATGAATAGGTTGGTTTACTGTTAATTCTCTTTATGGAAGAGACTTTAGCGTGCCTACCTTCTATACCGAACGTCGCCGCAGATTAGTAATGCCTGGAGCCCCAATAGATAGTATCATAAAACGGTTATTAAATGGCCTAAGTTGCCGAAAAGACTGTGTGAATGTGAATGGGAAAAAAGTGGGAGTGTTAAAAAAAAAAGAGAAAGACTTTAAAAAGTATATTTCTCTTAAAAATTTTAAGCGTGCGCGATAATTTTACAAATACACGTATAGAAGAAACAAACCCTTAAGAAAATTGGACATAAACGAATTATACCTTTCCAATTAGAAACAATTCAAGTAGGCTGCTTAATAAAAAAAATTATTTTTTAATAATCCGTTTTCTGAATGAATTGAGGGAAATATCAATATTAAAATTGTATTAATTCCCCATTTGAAGCTAAATATCTGATCAACATACTAATATACTTTTATATTTAAACATGGGAAAGGAAAGGATTACGGGAAAACAAAACAATTATTTAATAAAATAATCTTTATTGAATATTTAAAATATGATGATAGAAGAGGATAAAAAAAAAAAAATTAAATATTTCTTTGTTTCAGAAGAGAGCAAATCCACTGCGTCAAAGGGGCCAAGGGGCCAGTCGATTGAACTCATCTCTCTGCAAAGTACCTCTCTTCGAGTGCGACTCAATTATTGATCACACATACCTCCTCTCTCCACAATTAAAAGGTATTTATAATTTGCATATTTCTCTTGAAGAAAGGGTTAACATTATTTTTATATTTTCTTTCTTAAAATATATTTATAAAATTATACTTTATCTCAAAACTTGAAACCAGAGGGTGTAATCGGGTGTACATCTTTAATATCATTAAAATTTTTCCTTAAAAATAAGGGTAAAAAAAATCGTTTATCAATATTATTATTTTTATTTTTGTATAAACTCTCATTCTACACGCAAACACACGGATTATATTTAATAAGAAAAAATAATAATTTTTATTTTTTTACAGGGGTGGCTATCGCTAGAGGTCCTTCATCACCGAACTTGTCGTTTGAGCATCCCCATCTCAGCGCACTTCGAGGCTTTCTTTCTTTATACTTAGTAAGTGGTGACATTTTTGAATTTATTAGTTCCTATCACAAATATTAATTACATTTTCTTGTAAAGGTCTCTCTCTTTTAAAATCTATCACTCTCTCTCTCTCTTTTGACTCAGTTCCAAAAGTTTATTTTGAATGGGAGGGTAGCATTTCCTATAACTTCTCTTTATATCTTTTAGCCTACTAACATGGAATAATATTTCTAATTAACCCTTGTATATTAGATAATCAAAAAAATTATCCTCCCCTTTGTGATTTATTAAAAAGGTAAGCTTTTTTAGGGTATGTGAATAAAGTAATATCTTTTAAAGATAACTTGAATTTTCAATTTTCTCTAAAATATAAATATATTATTTATAAAATTATACTTTATCTTAAAACTTGAAACCAGAGGGTGTAATCGGGTGTACATCTTTAATACTATTAAAATTTTTCCTTAAAAATAAGGGTAAAGAAATCGATTATCAATATTATTATTTTTATTTTTGTATAAACTCTCATTCTACACCCAAACACACGGATCATTTAAAATCTTTTAAAATCTCTCACTCTCTTCTCTTTTGACTCAGTTCCAAAAGTTTATTTTGAATGGGAGGGTAGCATTTTTTTTTTTTTTTTGTATATTTTGTTGTTTTTCTGGATTATGAAAAAATTTAACTATAAAATTTAAAAAATCTGGTGTGACTGGTCGCACAGCACACAACTTTCTCTTACCTTCGGTAATCGAAAGTTGTGTACTGTGCTTGTCACACCAGATTTTTTGTGTTGAGATATATTTAGTTACCGACAGTAGGGTACATTTGATTTCAAGATGTAAAATTTATAAGTTTGGGAAAATATTTATATTTTGTTACCATAGCAACCATAGGAGAAATTCCTATCTTTCCTATGAAGAACAAGAGTAAAGTGGTCTTCAGAAGATTTCAATGACAAAATGAAAATATACATTTTAAAGCGCATCTAAAAAATAATTGATTTTTGAATTAAAAAAAAATCGTTGGAGCGAATTTTGAGAAAATCGAAAAAAACTGAAAAAGTGCATCAGTAAAGTACTAGTACTCTGGTCGATTTTGTTGAAAAGCTTCGTGTCACGTCCCATGGGGGTGCCTAACTTAAATATAAAATTTCAACCTCCTAGGTCTTTTCGTTCTTGAGATATCTTGTTCACAGACACACAGACATGTCGCGAAAACCACTTTTTACTTTCTCTTACCTATGTATATATGTAATATATATATAGAGAGAAAGTATTGGATTCATGTCAAAAATTCGATGTCGAGATTTTGATGGATCTTCACGTTTTGAGGTCCCCTGAATCCAAAAAAAGTGGTTTTCGCGACATGGTCTGTCTGTGGGTGTGTGTGTGTGTGTGTGTGTGTGTGTGGGGTGTGTGTTCAATTTTAAGCATGAAGGAATTGAGCTATGAGGCTGAAATTTTATATTTAAGTTAAACATCCCCCGGGACCGGAAAAATAAGCTTTTAATCAAAATCGGCCAAAGAGTACTATTATCATTAAAATTTTTCCTTAAAAATAAGGGTAAAAAAAATCGTTTATCAATATTATTATTTTTATTTTTGTATAAACTCTCATTCTACACGCAAACACACGGATTATATTTAATAAGAAAAAAATAATAATTTTTATTTTTTTACAGGGGTGGCTATCGCTAGAGGTCCTTCATCACCGAACTTGTCGTTTGAGCATCCCCATCTCAGCGCACTTCGAGGCTTTCTTTCTTTATACTTAGTAAGTCCTGACATTTTTCAATTTATTAGTTCCTATCACAAATATTAATTACATTTTCTTGTAAAGGTCTCTCTCTTTTAAAATCTATCACTCTCTCTCTCTCTTTTGACTCAGTTCCAAAAGTTTATTTTGAATGGGAGGGTAGCATTTCCTATAACTTCTCTTTATATCTTTTAGCCTACTAACATGGAATAATATTTCTAATTAACCCTTGTAGATAATCAAAAAAATTATCCTCCCCTTTGTGATTTATTAAAAAGGTAAGCTTTTTTAGGGTATGTGAATAAAGTAATATCTTATAAAGATAACTTGAATTTTTAATTTTCTCTAAAATATAAATATATTATTGAGGTGAGAAGTATTTTTAAAAAAAAGATAATTTTTTTATTATTTTGTTCTAATTGAAGAATGTCACCAAAACAAGTTGTATTAAAGTTTATACAGGAATCATTTGGTTGAGCTCCTTCCTCTCTATCTACGAGTATCTATAAAGTAGACCTAGTTTTCTATTCTATTGTGTGAGAATAAATTGTTACACACAGGGGCGTAGCGAAGAGATTTTTCAGGGAGGGAGAAGGCCAAAAATGCCAACTAAATTTAATCAATTTGCCAACTGTACAATTCACATTCTTTTTCATCCTACATAACTAGAGGCTAAACCCGAGGCTCCCTAGTCGCTATATGTCCTGTTCGAACTTTAAGTCCACTCCCCCTTCACTTTGCTATTTTAATATTAAAATATTAAAAAACTCAAGGATTAAACAACATTGTTGATAGAAATATAATTAAGGCAAGATTTTTTTCAAATAAGAGATTCCAGTTTCGCTTTACGAGTATGATTCTGGAACGAATTATGCTCGTTAATCGAGGTTCCACTGTACATATAAAATTTCAGACCAATTGAAGGCGATTTAATGGTGCAAAACACGGCTGAAATTTTAGAAAAATCGAATGTTTTCAGTTTTTTCAACTTTGGACACCCCTAATAGAATCTTTTACCATCACTGAATGCAAAAACATATATTTACGATATTCTGTAGTTCTTTCACTTTCTAAAAATCATTCTAAAGAAATTATGAACAAAATAGTTATCAAAGTCAAGTTTGTTAAAAAGCAAATATAAGAAAATTTTATGATAAAGATGGTGTTTTGCGCCAAGAATTTAGAGCTATTCTTGGGTATATGGGTGGATAGCTCTGAATCCTGACTAGGAAAACTGTTTTGCTCATAATTTCGTTGTCAATGAATTATTTTTTTTTTTTTAACTTTTTTTGGCTACTGAGGCCAGGTATGACTATTAAATACATTTCTAAATTACATTAAACCGATGGCTACCGACGGGACGTCCAACACGCTGATTGCTCGGGGTTACCAATCCCGTGCTTTCGTCGCGCAAGGAAAAAATTCTATTCAGAAGTGTCCTGAGAAAAAAATGAAAATATCCAAGTTTTCTAAACTTTTAGCCGTGTTTTGCACCACCACTAAGCCACCTCCGAATGGGCTCAAACTTTACAGTATAGACCTCTACATGGGCGTACCCAGCGAGGGGCAGGGGGCAGCTGCCCCCCCCCCCTAGAAGCAACAAAAAAAAAAATTAAATGTTTATAAAGTGATGAAACGAAACAAAATTGGTGGATGGCGACGGGGAATGATTCTTTTTGTTAGGACTCGAGGGTTTTTAGGCCTTTAATTCGAAGGCTTTTTACCTCTCTATATAAAAAATGGCTATGTCACAATCTGGACGATCATGATCTGCCCCCCCCCTGGACGACCATGATCTGGCCATGCCCCCCTAGATTTGATCCTGGGTACGCCCATGGACCTCTATTTCTATGTATTTCTACTATCTGCATATTTTTAAGGGGTAACGACTTAAAAAAATCTAGAAAATTTAAAATAAGAGTCGCTTTTGAGGAGATTATTTATTAAAATTTGTTTTTTCTATATCTCTAAAACTAGAGCTGATGGCTATAATAAATTTATATTCAGTAAAAAGAAAATAAATTTATTTATATGAAAATTAAAAAAAAAATTTTTTAATAAATGAAAATATAGAAAAAGAAAATTTAATTTTTTTTTTTTTTTAAATTAAAATATAAATTTCTGTTAAATAAACTTTATTTTGCCAACTGGGCCTTGATTTTGCCAACTTGATCCGACATATTTCATTTTCATAAATTCATAAAAGGGTTAAAATTTTATTTTTATATCTTATTAAGTATAAAATATAAAAACTTAGAGTAGTTAGGGTTATATACCTTTCCTCTATCTAATTAAAATATTATTACTATTTTTCTCTTATAAAAATTTCTCACGAATCTTTCTATACTATCATATTTAATAAGAAAATATAATAATTTTTATTTTTTCCAGGAGTGTCTATTGCTAGAGGTTGACTTCTTCCTTCATCCTCGATCTTATCGCTCAAGCTTCTCCATCCCCGCGCACTTCGAGCCTCTCTGTAATAGGTGAGTTCTGACAATCAAATTTTTTCATCTTTGAATCTTATACTTACCCTGGGAACATTTTAAGAGAGAAAAATATTTTTTTTTTCTCATACACACACACATTCACACAGTCTTTTCGGCAACTTAGGCCATTTAAGACTTTAAACAATACTCTTTATTTGTAAATATATCTATTGGGGTCCAGGCATTCTTATTAAGCCATTTGGTATCCAAATGGCTTAAATAAAATAGAAAAATATTTCTAATTATATTTAAAAACATAATCTTCTTTCTATATTAGGCCTATAGAAGTGAATAGGATTGCTTTTTTAAACTTTTATCTCTCGTCAGCCGTATAGTAATAAGTGCGATTTTTTTAAAATTTGTTTATGTCTCTCTGTGTTTATCAGGGCGCTAATTGGCCAGATTAAAAGGAAGTTGAGTCAAAGTGGAAATTTAAAAATTTAAAATTTGCGCCGAAAGCGAGCAATGGGGTCAGGGGAGGGGGGGGCGTCTTGAGCGGGCTTTTCCGTTTGTACCATATGCGAACATAAACATTTGCACCCTAACAGGTAGGGCTGGACGGTAATGGATTTTCATTACCGACCTCGATAATGAAAAAAAAACCGGTTTTTCTCGAAAGTCGGTAAAAACCGTTTTTCTCGAAAGTCGGTAAAAACCGCAGAGGCGTACCGAGGCAGTTGGAGGCGGAACATTTTTTCTTTTCGCGGAACCAAAATTTTTTCCCGTTCGAAAAAATATTTTACCTTTTTTTTAGAGACGGCTATTTTTTGTCGCACGCGGAACAAAAGTTTCCCGTCGCGCTAAATTTTTTTGGGCGGGGCAAAAATATGCCGGCGCGGAACATTTTTTTTCGCGGAACCTAGGCTTTCCCGGTTTTTACCGTAAGTCGGATTTTACCGACTTTCGAGAAAAACCCGTTTTTCCGAATTAGAGGTTCGTTACCGCGTTTTCGGTAAAAATTTTTACCGGTAAACCGGTTTACCGTCCAGCCCTACTAACAGGTTTGAAAGTCGCCTACTAGTTAGGCAGCCCAATTTACTCACCACTACATATGCAATGTCTATGTTAATTTACCTGAGCTAGGGTTCTGAGGGTCTTTTATGAAGAGCCCATAAACCAACCCTTTTGAACAATATATTTAGTGATATAGCGTAGCCACTAGCGGTCCCAGGGGGGGCCCGGGGCCCGGCCCCCCTTTGGACAGACAAAAATTCAAAAGTTTTATTTAATATTTTAAAACTAAACAAAAAAATTATAAATTTTTCACGTCTCAGGGTATCTAAAAACGCAAATTTCAATGCCTCATTTTCAAAAATTTTTCCATACCCCCTCAAAATTTTTAAAAATTTTAAATTCGTCAAAAATCGATTTTTTTTCTCGTTGTGGTAAAATCTTAGACGAGAAAAAATACGTTTCTCAAATTTTCAACCCTTAAAAATTTTTTTTGAGCTCATCTTTGGAGATGTCTCTTAAAACATGAGAAACTAAAATATTGTCATATAGTAGGGGATCCGAAGAGAGGTCGATTTGCACCCAGCTGTTTATTGGAATGAACATATTTTACATGAAATTTAATATGTTAAATAATATATCTTGAATAGGTTGCCTGAAAAATTTCTGTGCAAACTATAATTAATTACAAATTTAAAAACGAATTTTTTTTTCAAAATTTCACAATAAAGATAATTTTATCACGAATCCAATGATGTACGGTTGCCTGCGGAAAACCTGTGCTGAATCCCGGTTGCTGCGGTTTCTTTACAGAAGCACTTTTTCGTTTTTTTTTAGATTTTCTCAAAATTCCCTCTTACGATTTTGATTAAAATTCAAAAAACAATTATTTTTTAGACTCTCTTTAAAATAAATGTATATTCTCATTATCGGGTTGAAAACTTTTGAAGAACACTTTAATTTACTCTTGTACTTCATAGGAAAGATAGGAGAAATGGTTGCCATGGTAGACAAGTTTCGATTACCTAAGAAGAATCGAAAATTATGTCCTGTGCTTCGTAAGAGGAATTTTTGAGAAAATCTAAAAAACCGAAAAAGTGCATCTGTAAAGTAACCGCAGCAACCGGGATTCAGCACAGGTTTTCCGCAGGCAACCGTACATCATTGGATTCATGATAAAATTATCTTTATTGTGCAATTTTGAAAAAACAAAATTAGTTTTTAAATATTCTATTCACGATATATTATTTAACATATTAGATTTCATGTAAAATACGTGCAAATCGACCTCTCTTCGAATTTAGACTAACACGAGGTCGAAAAAAAAATTAGTCGCATTTTTGCACCACCCTCTTCTTTACCTTCCCTACATCATAAATTTTGGGCCATTGGCTACCAAACCAGGTGAAATAAATATATAAAAATAGGTCTAAATGGCCTTCGCTGCCAAAAAAAAAAGAGCTTAAATGAATAAAAAAAAAAAAATTTTGGGCCCCCCCCCCCCCCTTGACAAAATCCTGGGACCGCCACTGAGCGTAGCCTTTTCATATCAAATGAATTTGATCTCGAATTAATAGAATTTCAACTTTTTTATTAATTTCATCTTGTTATTTGGAAAAAACTAACTTATTTCACAATTTGAACGAAACTTGTATCCCAATTTTTAATTAAATTTTTCCGATATCTATAGACCTTTGAATCAAGTAATAATATCTCGGGGCGTTAAAATATTCTTATTAATATTCTTAAAAAAAAAAAAAAAAAAAAAAAAAAAAAAAACTGTTCGAATTTTTGTGACGAGAGGTCTTACAATTTAGAGTGTGGCATGTCCAGAAAAGTTGAACAATAGATAAAATTTAAATAAAATAAGAGAAAGTAAAAATTTGCGAATTCTTCTTTCTATCTCGCAATGCAAGAAGCCAGATCGATGAAATTTAATAAATAGCTAATTCTTACCCTAAAATTTTAGATCTGTTTCAAATTTTGTAGTAAATACTTCAACCGGAAGTAGTACTTTACCTAAGATTATAAAAGTATTTTAAAAATATTTTAAGTAAAGAAAGTGAGAAAGAAATGCTCTTCTTTGTTGAGTAGCAAAGTGGCGAAAATATATTTCAATTCTTTGCTATCGATTCTGGCCTATTAATTTGTTGCCCGGCTATTTAAATGTATTTAAATGGTATATGTTTATAAAACTTTCAAACCCCTTTTCTCGAATTGTTGAATTTTGAACTTTCGACACTATGATTTTCAGTAGGCGATTTATAAATAAATGAGCCCTTTGTTTACTAAATTTCACCGATCTGGCTTCTTGCTTTGCGAGATAGAGAGAAGTCGCAAATTTTTATTTAAAATGTATCTATTTTCCAAAGGGATGGTTTAAGGCCTCTTCATAAAAGACCCTCAGGACCAGTGGCGTAACGTACGCCCCTGCAGACCCCGCGATGCGGGGGGGCCCACGGGCCGGGCCGGGCTAAAAAAATGTATCTTGGCTTCGATAAAAACGGAAAAATTTAGATAAAAAAATCATTATTAATGAAAATTTGTCATTGAGAGGGCCCGAACCCTAAGGGCTCCGGTAAAAAAGGAAAAATTTCTCTTTGAGAGGGCCCGGGGCCCTCAGGGCTCCGGTAAAAACTGAAAAATTTAGATAAAAAAAAAAAATAATGAAAATTTCTCTTTGAGAAGGCCCAGGCCGCCCGGGTTGCGGGGGGGGGGCAGCTAAAAAACGTTACACCACTGCTCAGAACCCTAGCTCAGGTAAATTCACACAAACACTGCATATGCAGTGATGAGTCAATTTGGCTGCCTAACTAGTAGGTGTCTTTCAAACAGGCTAGGGTGCAAATGTTTATGTTCGCCATGGTACTTTATAAAATGTTTGATTGAAGGAAAAGAATTCAAATTTTTTTAAAAATTTAATTTTGATTTGAATATGTAATATATTATTACAAAATAATTTTTTTAACTATAAAATAATTACTTTTTCTCTAATCTAAAAAAAAAAATTTTCTCCGTCGGTTATGTAATCTGCTAATTTAGGATACCTCTCAATTCTTCATCGCTTGTCAATTAATAATTAAATATGGGGCGAGGGATGGAGGGGGTAAATTACTTGAATATATACTCATTTATTATTTTCTCATAAAATTTTCCATAAAAATCACTCGATTTGTTTTTTAAAGATTTGTTAAAATAAATACAATAATAATTTTTACTATATTATCTTGTTGTTTGGTTTTTCAAAAATCACTTATTCGTGACAATCTGAAAATATTTAACAAAATTATAAATACAAATACCACGGCAACAAAAAAAAAATGTCTTGTTCCCCTGAACAATCTAGCTCATTTTTTTAACATAATATATAAGCTGCTAGGTACATTATTTTCAATATTAATTATCAATTTAATTTTAATATTTTTTTATATTTTCAGGGATTCATCTCGATTTCTGCATGCCAGCCATTGCATATGCGACGTTCCAGTGGAGCCTTGAAGTCAACCAACTGGTGAGTTTGTTCAAATTTTATATTTCATTTTTAATTTCAAAGCACAAAGCCCATTGCATCCTACAATATGCTTTATCTTAGTTCTAAAAATTTATTTTATCTTGAACCTTAATCATCTATTAAAAAAAATATTCAGAAGCCAAAATTTCAGCCCGCGCTTTTTGTTTTTTTTTTGGGGAAGGTTTTCAAACAATACTTTCTCTCTATATATATTTCATAAATATATAGGGTAAGAGAAAATAAAAAATATGTAGATGAATAAAAAATTTAAATAATTATTTGGATTCTTCATCAGAGTCTTCGAGATAAAAAATTTAAATCTTGTTTGATAGTAGACGTTGTCCGTTGACCAGTGGCGGATTAATGCAATTTTGTCGGGGGAGGGGGGGGGGAGGCGGTTTTTTTTTTTTAATTTTTTTTTATTTAACGACTTTGTCGGCATCTATGGTCATTTAGACCCCTTTCCTATTTATTTAAATTGATTGGTAACAAATTCAATTGAAATTAAAGAGGGGAAATCATAATTTCTTTAGATTACTAGTTTTTATAACTTTATGAATTTCTTCTCGGGGGGGGGGGGCGATCGCCCCCCTTGCCCTCCCTTTAATCCGCCCCTGCCGTTGACATCGTCATATATTCAAAAAATTTAAATCACCCAAAAAAATATATTTTTAAAATATCGAGATAATAATAAACCAAGATCAAGAATGAAAAGACATTTATAATATAAATGTTATTTATAATATAAAGGGAGATCTTTTCCATTGCATTAAAAAATAATGTATACAAAATTTGAATTCATTTGCAAATCAGGAACACGTGGCCCACCCATCGCCTTTGAAGTTTGAGAATTTTCAAAATTTTCTTAAAACTAAACATTCCCTTTGATTTATTTCCTCGGCACAAGGGACTAAATTAATTTTACATTCCAATTAAACTTGGAATTTATTATTTAGAATATTTTATTGATAAAAATTATCTTAATGAATTCATTAAAGAACTAATAAAAAAAGATCGATTTTTAAAAACCCTATTCAATTTTCCTCAATTTTAATTATGTTTCAAGCCACTGAATCATGGGCGTACCCACCGGGGGCAGCTGCCCCCCCCTAGAAGCAAAAAAAATGTTTATAAAGTGACGAATCGAAACAAAATTGGTGGATGGCGACGGGGAATGATTTTTTTTTGTTAGAATTTGAGGGTTTTTAGGCCGTTAATTCGAAGGCTTTTCCCCTCTATATAAAAAATAGCTATGTCACAATCTGGACGACCATGATCTGCCCCCCCCCCTTCTGGACGACCATGTTCTGACCATGCCCCCCCCCCCCCCCCTAGATTTGATCCTGGGTACGCCCATGCACTGAATGTTTAAATTCATTCTCGTTCTTGTGGTAGAGTATCCCCCTCTTGTGCTAGTAGGGGTTTAAATAATATCCCGTGAGTTAATTAGGATAGAATAATGACATGCGCCTTGAATTATAATTCTAAAGAGAGATAGATTAAATTGTACCATCTGTCAAAATTCCTCAGCATAAATCTGTTCATATTTTTAATTTCTTAATTATTTGTCATCATAGATTATATAAAATTATATTTAACAAATGTGTGAGTATGTTTAGTCAAATCCGAATTGAGGTATTGAATATTAATATCTTATTTAAATGAATAGATCTCGAAAATTATTTAAATAAAATGAAATACATGGTGTCGGAGTTATCAATTCAATTACTAGACCAGGCGCTGGAGGTAGTTGAGTATGCAAAATTTGAGGACCGAATTCTGACAATGGATTTGGGCTAAGAATAGCTCCCAGAATAAGGATCCGGATCTTGCCGGGCCAATTTTTGGTCCAATTTTTTTTTTACCCCCACCCCATAGGAAATCAATGGAGTGCATGCTAAGATGATGTGAAGATTTGCAATTATGGTCAAATTCGAGTACTTAAAACCTCAAACAATGAAAAAACTGTCTTGTCAGCAACTGAGGGGATCCTCTAGAGTCCCCTGAGAAGTACTATCTTGCCACCAGTTGTGGTGGCCCCCTCTAACCCCTTCATCTCTTTTCTCTCTCTTTGTTATAAATTTAAATATACGGCTTTAACACCATGCCAAATTGTGGGGACCGGCAATTATGTTCATAATCCACTAGCTGGTATCCCAATCAATGAAAAATACTATCTTGCCGCCAACTGCGGTGGTCCCCTCCTAACCCCTTCACCTCTTTTCTCTCTCTCTTTGTTATAAATTTAAATATACGTCTTTAACATCATGCCAAATTGTGGGGACCGGCAATTATGTTCATAATCCACTAGCTGGTATCCCAATCAATGAAAAATACTATCTTGCCGCCAACTGCGGTGGTCCCCTCTAACCCCTTCACCTCTTTTCTCTCTCTCTTTGTTATAAATTTAAATATACGGCTTTAACATCATGCCAAATTGTGGGGACCGGCAATTATGTTCATAATCCACTAGCTGGTATCCCAATCAATGAAAAATACTATCTTGCCGCCAACTGCGGTGGTCCCCTTTAACCTCTTCACCTCTTTTATCTCCCTTTATTATAAATACACCAGGTAGTGGATTATGAACATAATTGCTGGTCCCCACAATTTGGCATGATGTTAAAGCCGTATATTTAAATTTATAACAGAGAGAGAGAAAAGAGGTGAAGGGGTTAAAGGGGACCACCGCAGTTGGCGGCAAGATAGTATTTTTCATTGATTGGGATACCAGCTAGTGGATTATGAACATAATTGCCGGTCCCCACAATTTGGCATGATGTTAAAGCCGTATATTTAAATTTATAACAAAGAGAGAGAGAAAAGAGGTGAAGGGGTTAGAGGGGACCACCGCAGTTGGCGGCAAGATAGTATTTTTCATTGATTGGGATACCAGCTAGTGGATTATGAACATAATAATTGCCGGTCCCCACAATTTGGCATGATGTTAAAGACGTATATTTAAATTTATAACAAAGAGAGAGAAAAGAGGTAAAGGGGTTAGAGAGGACCACCGCAGCTGGCGGCAAGATAGTATTTTTCATTGATTGGGATACCAGCTAGTGGATTATGAACATAATTGCCGGTCCCCACAATTTGGCATGATGTTAAAGACGTATATTTAAATTTATAACAAAGAGAGAGAGAAAAGAGGTGAAGGGGTTAGAGGGGACCACCGCAGTTGGCGGCAAGATAGTATTTTTCATTGATTGGGATACCAGCTAGAGGATTATGAGCATAATTGCCGGTCCCCACAATTTGGCATGATGTTAAGGCCGTATATTTAAATTTATAACAAAGAGAGAGAAAAGAGGTAAAGGGGTTAGAGAGGACCACCGCAGCTGGCGGCAAGATAGTATTTTTCATTGATTGGGATACCAGCTAGTGGATTATGAACATAATTGCCGGTCCCCACAATTTGGCATGATGTTAAGGCCGTATATTTAAATTTATAACAAAGAGAGAGATAAAAGAGGTGAAGGGGTTAGAGGGGACCACCGCAGTTGGCGGCAAGATAGTATTTTTCATTGATTGGGATACCAGGTAGTGAATTATGAACATAATTGCCGGTCCCCACAATTTGGCATGGTGTTAAAGCCGTATATTTAAATTTATAACAAAGAGAGAGAAAAGAGATGAAGGGGTTAGAGGGGGGCCACCACAACTGGTGGCAAGATAGTACTTCTCAGGGGACTCTAGAGGATCCCCTCAGTTGCTGACAAGACAGTTTTTTCATTGTTTGAGGTTTTAAGTACTCGAATTTGACCATAATTGCAAATCTTCACATCATCTTAGCATGCACTCCATTGATTTCCTATGGGGTGGGGGTAAAAAAAAATTGGACCAAAAATTGGCCCGGCAAGATCCGGATCCTTATTCTGGGAGCTATTCTTAGCCCAAATCCATTGTCAGAATTCGGTCCTCAAATTTTGCATACTCAACTACCTCCAGCGCCCGCTCTATACTAGATTTTCTTTTTTATAGAATTTAACTCTTAAGATATTGCATCCTCCTTAGCTATTTAATCAATTTAAGGGTGTGGCCCTTTTTAAGTCTTTTAAAAATAATTTTTCAGTTCATATTAGAAAATACTTCCAGCGTGATCATTTATCGTTCATATAATTTTAAGATTAAGGGAATATAGCCCCCCTTCCCTCCTCTGTCTGCGGCCCTGGTTGTGAGAAAGCATTTTGAGGGGTTCTAGCCGATTTATAGAAATCTTTCTCTAAAATTTTATCTTTCTTTACGCAATAGATCAACAACTTGGAAATTTTCAAACGTGAAAGGGATAAACTTTTTTTTTTGGTAGACAGGTTATAGGAGGTGCGAGAGTAAAGATAGGACTATAATTCAACTATATCAGATATTAAATTGATACTGGCGACCGTTGGCACTAGTTGAAACATATTTATATTACCTATATCAGATAATCAAACAAATATTGCAATCAAACAAATATTGCCTCCTCCTTTGAAATTTATCAATAAGGAATCCTTTTTAAGGAAGTTTGAATAAAATATTCCTATATAATGTATAGAATATAGTATAGAATATTTGGAAAAAGGGATAAAAAAAAACAATAAAATATTCTTTATTGTAAAATATGGTAATACAAGAAGATAAAAAATAATATTAATAAATAAATATTTTTATTATGTTTCAGAAGAAGGAGCTTTTAGGAAAAAAAAATCCATTGTGAGTCTTCCTTATGATCAAAGAAACAGCACAAACGCAATTTTTTTTTTTTTAAATTGTGAACTGATCTGCATCTCTACTATTGCGTTGAATTAGTGAGAATGTCACACACACCACATCTCGGAGCTCTTAAAAGGTATTTATTATTTGTATATTTCAATTTTCATTTTATTACTTTCTCTTTTTATATTTTTTTCTTAATTCTCTTTCTCTTAGTTAACACAAACACAACACACACATGAACATAAGAATCCTATTTAATAAGAAAAAAAGTAATAATAATTTTTATCTTTTACAGAGGTGGTTATTGCTAGAGGTCGACTTCTCACTTAATCATCTTCCTTGTCGTTTGAGTATCAACGTCTCAGGGCTCTCTGCACTGGGTAAGTCCTGACAATCAAATTTTCACAATTGCATTTTCCTGGAAAAAGGCCATTCTTTCTTTTTTAAAATCTCGGGTTTTTATACCCCCTCATTTTATATTTTATTATCATTTAAATCTACAAAAGTCTCCCTCCCTCTCTTTTTTGATTCGGCTTCCACCAGTGAGTTTTTTTTGAATGGGTGGGTTGCCTTTTTTACTTTCTGTATATGTTAATTCAGGGTGGCTGCAGACCTGGAAAACCTTAAAAACCTGGAAATATCTGGAAATTTTTTATAACTTTTTACTCAATTAACTATATCTGACACTGAGAAAAAAAATAATTTCTATTAAATTTCTATATTATCGCGCCTTCTAAAGACAGGGCCGGAACTAGGAGATTTTTTAGGGGGGCAAAATTTAATTTTCCGCCCCCTCCTTAAAATTTTCTATGCCGCCCGGGGCACACGCACCCACTGCCCCCCCCTAGATCCGGCCCTGTCTAAAGCTATGTCAAATTAGTTTTTAAATTGTTTTTGCTATGTGACTCAAGAAATTCGTTGAAACAAATTTTTTTATCATTAAATTGCATTAAAAAAGAACATTAAGTTTTTACTTTCTCTATATGTTAATATATAGAGATGAAATAGGTTATTGGATTCATGTCAAAAATTCGATTTCGAGATTTTGATGGATATACACGTTTTGAGGTCCCCTGAATCCAAAACACATGGTCTGTCTGTGTCTGTGAACAAAATATCTCGAGAACGAAAAGATCTAGGAGCTTGGAATTTTTTATTTAAGTTAGGTCCACCCCTGGCACGTGACACGAAGCTTTTGAACAAAATCGGCCAAAAAGTTCTAGTACCTTACTGATTCACTTTTTGACTATAAAGGCTACATTAAATCTAAATATACTTTTAGAAAGATTGCTTCAATACCCCCGGGCTACAAAAGTTTCGCCACACCTGTTACTATGGAAAGGTATGAACATGTTAATGAGAAAAAAGTACGAGTAAACAAAAAATACTATATATAGGTAAAAGAAATTAAAAATAGTTTAAAATCAAGCAAAAGACGTTGTAACGTTAAAAAGCAACCGGCTGTGTAGAAGACACGGCTATCACCAGATTTTTTTATTATTTGAAGTAAATAAAATTAAATTCAAACAATTTAACGATTTCTTGAGACAAGGTTATATTGTATTAAGAAGTTCATAAGAAAAGTATTTTTTTTTCTCAGTGTCAGATATCAGTGATTGAGTAAAAATTTACTCGTC